>LPNX010083124.1:325785-579365 GCA_001517045.1 Pseudotsuga menziesii
CATTTAGACATATGACCAAATTTGGACAAAGGAGGATTAATAATCCTAACACTTACCGCCACTGATTATTTTACCAAGTGGGTAGAGGCGATACCCACCAAGAAGGCAACCGATGCTATAGTCATGGATTTCTTAGAAGATAAGATTATCACAAGATACGGTGTGCTAGCTAGAATAATCACGGATAATGGCCCATGCTTTGTTTCTTCCGAGATGTCATATTTCTGTTTCAAGTACGGTATTATCCTGTCTCACTCATCCAATTACTATCCCCAAGGAAATGGTCTAGCAGAATCAATTAACAAGAACTTAATGACCATAATCAAAAAAATTGTGGGCGACAATAAGAAGGCTTGGGATAGCAAAATCAAATTAGCATTATGGGCCGACAGGATCGCTAAGAAAAGTTCAACCAGGAGGAGCCCTTTCGAACTAGTCTACGGCCTTGATGCCACCTTACCAGTCCATCTAAAGCTTCCAGTTTATCAGCTCCTCTAGACTTTCAGCTCAGATCAAGAGGCCATCCAGAATAGAATAAACCAGTTGATCGAGCTAGATGAGAGCATAAGAAACTCTCTTGACCATAGTATCGGAAATTCATACAAGGTCAAGAGAGCCTTTGATAAGTCTACCCGGACAGGGTCCTTCCAAGTAGGTGACACGGTTCTACGTTGGGACAAACGACGGGAAAAACCTGGGAAACATGGAAATCTCGACAGCTTGTGGTTGGGACCGTACATCATCGATGAAATAGCAGGAATGAACTCCTTCTATCTAAATGACTTGGAAGGAGAAAGATTGAGATTGCCAATGAATGGTTTCCTCCTCAAGTTGTTTTTCACCGAGACAGTTTGATGCCTTTATTGGCATCGGTGGTTTCAGGGCCAATTTCTAAACCTTTCCCTGCATGTATTTCTAAATTGCATATATCATATTGTTGTATTATAGTTATTTTGTACCATGTTGAAAATTTTCCTTTGTATATTAGTTTTTGTTAAATATTCCTTTTTGCACATTATAGATTAATTATGTACATTAGTTTGCTTTTATAGTTAATTTTTTTCTTATATATACATGTTACTGACAAACTCTAATTGCCTTGCAGGACCCAGAGATTCCAGAGTTCTCACATCCTCTTCTTTGAACAGAAGATCAGTCAGAGAATGTGTCCTAGATGGAGCCAGAATGTTACCACCTAAGTTGTACTTAGTGGTTTTTTATCAAGTTGTTCGGACTTGTTCGGACTTCAAAAGACCTTTGGAAGTACTTCTGGGAAGTGCTTGTTGTACTATATCACATGTTCATACCCCATGGGGGAATTGTAATAAATGATCTAGCATGATAGTGTCTGTAAAAGACTCAGTCTCTTAGACTTTATTTGTCAATCCGATCATCCCAAGGTGTTTTTTCCCTTGGTTATTATGGGTTGTTGAATAAACGACTAATAATTTCTGAGTTTTTCACTCCATACCTCCAAAGTTGGGGTGGTTGTCTTGGCATTTAGGCCTATTGAGGTTATTAGAGTCTATGTGTCAACGTATAAACATGCTAGACATCATTATCGAGTCATATGAACATGTCTAAGTCCCCCTAGGTGTTTTTCAATTTTTCAATTTTTTAGTTTTTTCAGTGTTTTTTATTAAAATTTAATTTTCCAAAAAACTTAGGCTATTTTTTAATAGTTTAATTGGAAAATTTGATTTTGTAATAAAAGTGGGCCAAATAATCGGTTTCAGTCATGTAGGTGCTCATTTTCAAGCTAAGAGCACCATGTAAACCCATGGACCCATTATTTCCTAAGTTTTGAGTGATTTTCTATCACTCAGGTCAGAAAGCCCCAAAAATCAATTATTGATTATTTTAATTAATAAATTGATGAATAATGGAGCAAATCCAAAATCATAAATCAGTGGATTCTCAGCCGATTTGATTGAAATCAGTCAAATCTGAAGCAGATTGACTGGATCTGACAAATCCTTGACTAAAGGAGGTGATCAAATCAGATCCAGAGTTGATCTATAGCTGTCTTCATGGGGAATTGCACCCTCTCTCTCTCCTCCACACGTGTGGACTCTCCTATATGCTCTGTGGACTGATGTGTCGGTGTATGGGTTGATGTGTCAGCTCAATCAAGCCCCCGGTTGACAAGTAGGCTCAGTTCAGCTTCAGTTCTACATTGATGGACTCTCCCTTAGCTGATTTCATCTGATTCCATGAGGAATTGCGCCCCCCTAGGATGGATGGCCTGTATATTGTATATATCCTGCTTGAGGCTCCCTCTTCCAAGCTAGTTAGAGCTGGATTGAAGGGCTTGCCATTGTAATTGTTTATTGATCATCATTTGTGAATAAAGAAGCTTTGGAGGATATACTGTGTAGTGCATGTGTCTGTGTGGATTCTCAGTGTTATGCTGCTGATGTGGTAGCTGCAATTTCTTGCCAAATTCTGTGTTGCTTCTGTGTTTTGGCTTCAAGGATTTGGTTGAATCAAGTAAGGGTGTAAACTAGGAAATTTAGATTACTTGATCTTGTTTATCCATATGATGTATGCTCAAAAATTTCAATTATATGCTTAAATAAGATTATTTCTGCATGATCTTTCATTTTTGTTGCTTTATACATCTATATCCAGATCTCACGAGGTGTGTGCAGGCTTGTGTCATTTAGTTGCAGGTTCCTAATTGGATGAAGGTGTGGATATAGATTGACGCCATTCCTTATCCAATAAGCTCAAGACTCTATCCCTCATCACTCCACAAAAGGGCCTCCTTTCAGCTTGCTCCATTCAAGCAACGAGCCGACCTTCTCTCCTCTTCTTCTCATTTCTATAAAAAATCAATTTTCTTACCTGGTTACTATGTTTGAAAGCTTTGTTATCATTAGGATCTATTATATCTAAGTAAAATTTACATAGATCTGATATTTCAAAGCTCATAGTCTAGATCTCAATTCTGAAAAAGTATCATTAAGCCTTTTAGATCTAGCATAAGGAAATCGTCCATTTGGCATGACAAGTTAAAGAGAATCAATAGGTTGCATGCCCCTGTTTTCCTTTCTATTTTAAAAAAGATTAAATCCAGAAATCGGTGCATATTTCATTGGTTGCACAAACAGCAAGCCAATATCCCAAGGAAAGCTTGCTTTCCTTGGTTGCTTTTTCACCTGTTTAGCTAGTTTTAACTTCATTTTTTTTAGATAAGGTAGGCTGATCCAAAGGCACTCTTAAAGTGATTTTGGGCATATGTTATTGTAACATTCTCTATGTTTTTTAGCAGGTGCAACAGAGAATAAGGAAGCTTATGTTCGGAAGTGGTCTCAGGAGTGTTCAAATCCCCCCAAGGGTCTCCCATTTGACTAAAACCTTTGATTTTCGCACCTTGTAATCTCTTGATTTCAATCCATATAAGGATCAAGAGGAATTATATCATTTCTCTGATATTGTAACCACTATTAATAAAATTATTTTTTGAATAGGCTCTTTCAAGCCCATTCCCCATCCCCCCTGGGGGGATTTGTGTCGGTGTCCTTTTTGTTGCTTTTGCTCATTTATTTTTTCAAACTAGCATTGATATAATATGTAGGGTAGTATATTTTATCTTATTATTAATTTCATATTCCATACTTTATATTTCAAAGTAATCCTAATACTTACCCCACGACTTCCCGATTGACCCGAAAGGGGAAAGAGATTCGTGGTAGGACTAATTAGAAAACGAGAATTGTGTATCTGTTTTATTTTGATCATTTGTTTTTCAGATATTATAAAATTAACCCCTCCTCGATTCCCCAATTGAGATCCACTTGGATCGAAAGAGGTTCCTGGAGGGTTTTCTTTTAAACAAGAACACCCAGTTTAAAACTTACTAAAATTGACAGGACTCCAATGTGTATGCTCTACACTTGGTTGTGGTTCGTTCGATTAGTCAAGCTGCATCAAAAGAACTTGGGTGACTAGTATAATTAGGACTCACTCTCCCCAACTGACAAACCATCAGGTGAAAATCCAACACCTAGATCAAACCTTTACGGTGGCAAAATACCCAAAGGAAGCGGGAACTTCTGAAAAGTGACCTTAGGGCGTCGATCTCTGTCACACCCTAACGGGTGCGTTACGAAAAATAGCCCTAGAGACTCCATTTCAGCCCACATATTCCTTGTGGGTAGCCGTGAAGGTTTAGTTTTGGACATACTCCAAGTACTCTCAGGTATATCTGGAGTCCCCCCTTCGCCTAATTTTAATCAACTCACACTTCAATTTTAACTTAAAACATACCAAGAGGCTATTGCAAAACACTCACTCCAAGCACATGCAAGTACATTGTTTCTATTTTTTGACTCCATTCTAAGGCACTGGTTATTTTCTTGTTTTATATATATATATATATTGTGTCTCGGCATTGGGCTTTCGTGTGTTCATCTTTTGTATCTTTCCATCTTTGATCATCTATAGTTAAATTGCAAACTCCTAAGTAACTCATTCAGTTTAAACATCACAACACTAAGTAATTATCCTTAGTAACTTAATAGGGTCTACCCCCCTTGGCTTCGTTAGGATTTGAGCCTAAACGGAGGAGTCAAGAATAAGGTGACAGCCTTGACTCGAGACTTGCCCCTAAGGAAACACCAAGTGGCTTGAAGATTTCTTCCACGTGACCCAGGTGTGTGAAAGGTGGCAACAGACACTACCTTTTTTCTGGGATGAGCAAGCCCAGGAGTCCTTTGATGCTCTTAAACGAGCCTTAGCAGCAGCCCCCATGCTTAGTCCACTCGACTATAGCTGTGAATTTTTTATTTATGTGGTTGCGTCCATGGAGACGATCGGTATGGTTTTGGTTCAGGAGGATGAGGAGATCCATAAGCATGTCATATACTATTTGAGCCGGAATCTTATAGATGTAGAAATCCGTTATTCTCATGTGGAGAAACTTTCCTTAGCTAATGTTATCCCTAAAGTTGAACCTAGACTACGGGGGTTCAAGCTTAAGGAAATATTGTTCTCGAATGTATAAATCAATAAAATCAAACTGAGAATCAAATTGATATACAATCAAAGCTATGTGAAAATTTACACCACTATCAATGTAACAGGCTGGTATAACATAAAGGCTATGAATAAAATCAAACAATCATTGAAAAACTGGACTGATACGAAAACAAGGCTATCTGTACAAATCACACAATTATCACTGCACATGCTGGTATATTATGAAAACTATCAAAGAACCACAGAGTTATCATAAAACTAGGTTGGTATCATATAAGAAATATAAAAACATCAAAACATTGCTGAAGCGATAGGCTGGTGTGAAATCAGAGTTGCAAGATAATCCACAGAAACTGTATAACATAAGATAAAACACAAAGTTCAATATCAAGGTCACTATGATCATAAAGACAAGAAGTGAAACTGCCTCTATTTTCTACAGTGTAAGGATAATTGTATTTTCCAATAAGAATTAGTGCAATGGGATGTAATGGACCATATGCATAACAAAATTATCAGAAAAACAATTCATAACATACAGAAGCAAATCATCATCATGTTTCATTCAAAAATAGAACTTGTACAGAAGCTGCATAAATTCTATGTCATACAGGAAATGCTCCAAACAGGGCTTGCATTCTCCAAAATTGCCAACCTCTCAGTCCCCCCACCTCCTTCAGAGAGGAAGAGCTCTCTCTTATACATTAACAGAACTTTTTTTGTAATCACAACACCCTCAAATATTTCATATATTCCATCTTTCTCGTGCACAATCCCCAAGTTAACAATTTGTTCCTGTTTAATAGGGTGAAGATGCTTTTCCCTTTTTGCGAATTGGGAAACCAACTTTACCTCTCAGGCGTCGATTTATTGATGTTGGCAAATTTCGCCAATATTTTGTGGCTTAATGACAGATCAAGAAGTGAAGCTGGTAGTTTTCTTTAATGCTGAACATTCGTGGCAGAATTTTGATAAGCAGGTGTGCAACTGTTCCTGAATGAGGCATTTTTGAGAAATTGGCGATCCTTTTGACTCTGCCCCACTGCTGCGTGATATGGCAATGACTGAGAGTTTTGAGCCTTTAATTAAGGTGTAAAATCATTTCTTCATAGTTGGCAATGATATGATATCCTTCTTCTACGCTGGCGTCCTCATCATTTTCACCCTCACATAACTCCATTATAATGTAAACATAATCACTATCTTCAAATGCGTGGTGGAAATGAATCACATTCTCAATACACAAAAGGGGCATAACATATGCTGTCCAAGAGATGTGTGCAATAGAATCCGTGCAAATGCTGGCATTATTTCTCTTGTAAGACTTACACCAACAAGAACAACATCCTTAACTTCTAACTAATGAACATTTCTACAGGATTGTGCTCTTTCAGCCGCCATTAGGGCAAGCAAGCCCCCATCATCATGACCCACGAAAACAACTTATGATAAACCCATGTCACGACAGAACAAAAAAGCAAATTGACCCGAGATTGAAGCTCATAACATAGCTGCCACGGTGGTGCATATTTAGCTATATAGGGTAAGTAGTCTGCAACTAAATCCAGTGAAGTACTTTGGATTCAATTCTCCCTTCGTAGCCAATAGCTATGTCCTTAACATCACCAAATTAGTAAGGCACACACATGTTGCATTGTTCAGAGTGGTGTTGTGCCTATTTGTTTCATAAAAATAAGAAGACATACTTTACACCATCCATGAAGCCCTATAACCTGAGTCTCCAAAAAAGGATTTCACTTGATAATGGTTGTGTAGAAGCCTTTCAAATGTAGAACGCCCAGGCATATCATTACAGCCTGTTACGCTCAACTGATTCAATCTTGAGAGTGGTATAAGATGATAGAGGAAATTCTTTTTACCGATTTCATTTCCAGCATTTGATTTTCAATAGTATGTGACCTAGCACATCGCTAATGAGGTATACAAAATATAACAATATTCTCTTGTACAAAAGAAAAGGTCCCTTTAAGATAGATAGTCTTATAAATCCACGTTTTGTTATAAACTATCTCATGGATGCTCCATATCTTCAAAACAAAATTCCTGAAAAGTGCTTTTGAGCGAACCCAAACATGTCTGGTATATGAGTTCCAAACTAGCTGATGTTAAAGAGCTTGGATTAAATCTAGTGCTACAATGAGATTTCTGCAACCATAAAATGCTCCAATGCTGTTTTCACGTGACCTTTAACATCTAAGCTGGGATCACAGGTCATATTTTGAAGTTGTGAAAGAATTCCTGCTTGTATAAGCCTTTCTTATACGAGAAAGAACACCAGGGCTTTTAGGATAGCTTAGGTTCATTATACACCATACTGTTGCCACGAGATCTTGAGGGAGGGGTAATGAAAACCATGTGTACATGGCAAGGAGATGATATGATCACCAAATTCATATTCACATTGGCATATTACACATTTCTCGATTTGATCTGTCGATCCCTGTTCAGGCTTATTTCCATAAAAAGTTAATATTGGCATAGAGTTCACTACATTAGCAGGAGCCACACACTTAACATTTTCCAGCTGAACAAGAGACTCATAAGACATGTTAATAGTGCCTTGGTTGCTATATTCAATGTCCGCTGAGTATGGAGGAGGATCTGCCAATGATAACGAAAGAGATAATGCCATTTCGAGATCAAAATCATCACAGTTTTCATTTCTCGGTTGATTTGTATGGAATACAAGTTCATCATGGTAGCAGTCTTCTATAATATATAAAAGAACATACTTTCCATCTTCAGTTATTTTCGAGCCAATTGTCCATTGCCCAATCCTCATAAGATTTACCAGACTTTTTGAACCTCTCTGCCCACCGAGATTCATTATAGGTTCGTTTGAAACTCTGCTGCCAGAAACTGAAATTTGCTGGAGCAGATCTGATGATAACATCTGGCTTTGTCTGGGGATGGCATTCTCCCTGTGAGCTACCAAGAACAAGTAGACCAAGTTCCTTTCCATTTCATTGGGCTGGAGTCTTCATCACAAATCTCTGCTACTTGAAAAATTTGAAAACACACTACTGACTGAATCTTTTAAACTACTCTGCAAACTGAAATAATCTTCTCACAACAATCTGATCACACTATACAAACTTAAGGAGATGCTTGAAAAATCAGGCTTATTTATTCACAGCTCCTACACTAATCAAAACTACTTTGTTTTGATCAGGTAAAATCATGCTTCCAATGAATCCATACAAATATTTGACGAACTGGTAAAATTTTTGATCTGGAGATGATGAATAAAGGAGCCCATGGAATATCTAAATTCATTTCAAAAGAAGGGAAAATCCAACCTCCATTTGACAAAAACAATCTGACATCTGAGCTACTCAAAGATTCCATATAATCAACAAATGGATCGATGAAGCTATAAGGAAATACCTCATGTTGAAGATCAAAATATTTTTGTATATCCTTTTCCTCATAATGGCTGCCACTTTCAGCTACCTGCAAACTGAATTGCAAATATGGCTTCTCAATGTCTTCAATGGATTCAGGATGGTTGATTTCCACACAATGTTGTTCCTCATCAAAATTTGATTCATAGTTGTCATAAACCTGTTGGCTGCTCCTCAAATCAACAGAAGGTGATGTAGGGATCTGCTCTTTTTCATTTGAATACTCATTATAGAGTGGCATATCTTTAGAGTGAATTGGTTGATGCTGATCCAAATCTAGAACTTCAATGTCTTCATCATAAAATGGAGCATTCTGATCGATTTTTAAAGATGAAGATTTTTGTTCTACGATGCCATCATCAACATTAATATCAAAATTTTGAAAAATTTCTTGTTGTAAAACAGAATTAGAGGAAGATAATAGATCTTCTTCCTTCTTCATATCATAACCACCGGCTTCATCTTCACTACTGGAAAAATCTGCTTCTAAACCTTGCATATATAATGCATATCCCCTACAGCAATCCTCAAAAAGGCACTCAGCTGGGTAAATCCTCTTACAATATAAATAAAAGGCATCATGAAAATATTTCAAAGAGGAAATACTAGAAGGAGGAAGAGTTCTGTACCATTGTCTCGCAGGACCATCTAATGAATACATAAACATTTTCATCAATACATCTTCATGATGTATACTCAGTTGATCCATGTATTCATGAAATTTAATTACATGATGTGCCAGATTGTCCTCTTCCTTTTCTTGGAATCGCGGAAGAACACCTTCCCATTCATCAATGATAGGTACTGTATTTGGAAAGCCAGGAACATTTGAGAAATTGAGCGGAGCAAATCTCTGTGCCAACATGATTACAAAATGCTTTGACATCTTGTAAAATCGCCTCTGGATTCTTCAAACATGTAGTCGCCCGGTGAATAAATCTGTAGTCCAACTAATGCCCTGCTCCTGTCCACCATCAAGAAATGGATCTAATCATTGTCATTCTTTCCCGGGGAAGATATCTTTTTCTTTGTTCGTCCCCGGCAACGGCGCCAAAAGATGTTATCCCTAAAGTTGAACCTAGACTACGGGGGTTCAAGCTTAAGGAAATCTTGTTCTCAAATGTATAAATCAATAAAATCAAACTGAGAATCAAACTAATATATAATCAAAGCTATGGGAAAAGTTACACCACTATCAATGTAACAGGATGGTATAACATAAAGGCTGTGAATAAAATCAAACAATCATTGAAAAACTGGACTGATACGAAACCAAGGCTGTCTGTACAAATCACACAATTATCACTGCACATGCTGGTATATTATGAAAACTATCAAAGAACCACAGAGTTATCATAAAACTAGGTTGGTATCATATAAAAAATATAAAAACATCAAAACATTGCTGAAGAGATAGGCTGGTGTGAAATCAGAGTTGCAAGATAATCCACAAAAATTGTATAACATAAGATAACACACAAAGTTCAATATCAAGGTCACTATGATCATAAAGACAAGAAGTGAAACTGCCTCTGTTTTCTACAGTGTAAGGATAATTGTATTTTCCAATAATAATTAGTGCAATGGGATGTAATGGACCATATGCATAACAAAATTATCAGAAAAACAATTCATAACATACAGAAGCAAATCATCATCATGTTTCATTCAAAAATAGAACCTGTACAGAAGTTGCATAACTTCTATGTCATACAGGCAATGCTCCAAACAGGGCTTGCATTCTCCAAAATTGCCAACCTCCCAGTCCCCCCACCTCCTTCAGAGAGGAAGAGCTCTCTCTTATACATTAACAGAACTCTTTTTGTAATCACAACACCCTCAAATCTTTCATATATTCCATCTTTCTCGTGCACAATCCCCAAGTTAACAATTTGTTCCTGTTTAATAGGGTGAAGATGATTTTCCCTTTTTGCGAATTCGGAAACCAACTTTACCTCTCATGCGCCGATTTATTGATGTTGGCAAATTTTACCAATATTTTGTGGCTTAATGACAGATCAAGAAGTGAAGCTGGCAGTTTTCTTTAATGCTGAACATTCGTGGTAGAATTTTGATGAGCAGGTGTGCAACTATTCCTGAATGAGGCATTTTTGAGAAATTGGCGATCCTTTTGATTCTGCCCCACTGCTGCGTGATATGGCAACGACTGAGAGCTTTGAGCCTTTAATTAAGGTGTAAAATCATTTCTTCATAGCTGGCAATGATATGATATCCTTCTTCTACGCTAGCGTCCTCATCGTTTTCACCCTCACATAACTCCATTATAATGTAAACATAATCACTGTCTTCAAATGCGTGGTGGAAATGAATCACATTCTCAATACGCAAAAGAGGGCATAACATATGCTGTCCAAGAGATGTGTGCAACATAATCCGTGCAAATGCTGGCATTATTTCTCTTGTAAGACTTACACCAACAAGCACAACACCCTTAACTTCTAACTGATGAACATCTCTACAGGATTGTGCTCTTTCAGCCGCCATTAGGGCAAGCAAGCCCCCATCATCATGACCCACGAGAAAAACTGATGATAAACCCATCTCATGACAGAACAAAAAAGCAAATTGACTTGAGATTAAAGCTCATAACATAGCTGCCACAGTGGTGCATATTCAGCTATATAGGGTAAGCAGTCTGCAACTAAATCCAGTGAAGTACTTTGGATTCCATTCTCCCTTCGTAGCCAATCGCTATGTCCTCAACAACACCAAATTAGTAAGGCACACACATGTTGCATTGTTCAGAGTGGTGTTGTGCCTATTTGTTTCATAAAAATAAGAAGACATACTTTACACCATCCATGAAGCCCTATAACCTGAGTCTCCAAAAAAGGATTTCACTTGATAATGGTTGTGTAGAATCCTTTCAAATGTAGAACACCCAGGCATATCATTACAGCCTGTTACGCTCAACTGATTCAATCTTGAGAGTGGTATAAGATGATAGAGGAAAGTCTTTTTACCGATTTCATTTCCAGCATTTGATTTTCAATAGTATGTGACCTAGTACATCGCTAATGAGGTATACAAAATATAACAATATTCTCTTGTACAAAAGAAAAGGTCCCTTTAAGACAGATAGTCTTATAAATCCACGTTTTGTTATAAACTATCTCATGGATGCTCCATATCTTCAAAACAAAATTCCTGAAAAGTGCTTTTGAGCGAACCCAAACATGTCTGGTATATGAGTTCCAAACTAGCTGATGTTAAAGAGCTTGGATTAAATCTAGTGCTACAATGAGATTTATGCAGCCATAAAATGCTCCAATGTTGTTTTCACACGACCTTTAACATCTAAGCTGGGATCACAGGTCATTTTTTGAAGTTGTGAAAGAATTCCTGCTTGTATAATCCTTTCTTATACGCGAAAGAACACCGGGGCTTTCAGGATAGCTTAGGTTCATTATACACCATACTGCTGCCACGAGATCTTGAGGGAGGGGTAATGAAAACCATGTGTACATGGCAAGGAGACGATCTAATCACCAAATTCATATTCACATTGGCATATTACACATTTCTCGATTTTATCTGTCGATCCCTATTCAGGCTTATTTCCATCAAAAGTTAATATTGGCATAGAGTTCACTACATTAGCAGGAGCCACACACTTAACATTTTCCAGCTGAACAAGAGACTCATAAGACATGTTAATAGTGCCTTGGTTGCTATATTCAATGTCTGCTGAGTATGGAGGAGGATCTGCCAATGATAACAAATAAGATAATGCCATTTCGAGATCAAATCATCACAGTTTTCATTTCTCGGCTGATTTGTATGGAATACAAGTTCATACTGGTAGCAGTCTTCTATAATATATAAAAGAACATACTTTCCATCTTTAGTTATTTTCGAGCCAACTATCCATTGCCCAATCCTCATAAGATTTACCAGACTTTTTGAACCTCTCTACCCACTGGGATTCATTATAGGTTTGTTTGAAACTCTGCTGCCAGTAAGTAAAATGCTGCCAGAAACTCAAATTTGCTGGAGCAGATCTGATGATAACAGCTACCGTTCACGCAATTCAGAGATTGAAGCACTACATTCTTCTTCGTCAGACCTTGGTGGTAGCTCATGTAAATCCATTTCAGTTCATTCTCACTAGAAGGATGATTGGGGGAAAGTATAATAAATGTATTGTTATTTTGCAAGAATTCGATCTCGAATTTGTTTCGGCGAAATCAAAGAAATCATTAATTTTTGTGGAGCTCATTTCTGATTTCCCAAGTGAGGAGGAGGAGGTTTATGAAGATACGTTTGTCGATGAGCATATCTTTCTCATCTCAACTTTGGATCCATGTTATGGAGATATTATCATATATTTACAAACATTGAAGGTCCCTACTCACCTCTCACGGGATGAGCGACGACGATTATGTCACGTATCTAAGAACTACCTTATAGTGGATAATACTTTGTACCGTCATGGGGTAGATTCCATTTTACGCCGTTGTTTAACCCATGAGGAGGCTGAGGTTGTGTTGAATGATTGCCACAGAGGGGCGTGTGGTAGTCATTTATCTGGGCTTTCTACAGCCCAAAAAATATTGAGAGCGGGATATTTTTGGCCGCTGATCTTTAAAATATTATGTTATTGCGGTCAAGAAGTGTCAACCTTGCCAGGTGTTTGCACGCAATATGTGCTCAGATCCTACCTTGTTACATCCAATTATCACCACCGGTCCCTTCACCAAGTGGGGGCTTGACTTCATGGATTGTAACCCAGCTTCAGCTAGGGGGCATCATCATCCATTGATTATTTCACGAAATGGGCTGAGGCTATGCCCACGATTAAATCTGACGGTGAGATGGCCGCGCATTTCATATTCAACCATATTATTACTCAGTTCAGTATTCTGAAAGAGCTTGTCACTGACCATGGTAGGAATTTTCAGAATCGAATGATGGAAGAGTTGGCCTCGAAGCTAGGGTATAAGCAGGAGCACTCCTCTTCTTATTACCCTCAGGTGAATGGACAAGTTGAAGCAGTGAACAAATCACTTAAGTCCATTAACCAATGAACCATCGCACAAAGCAAAATGAATTGGAATATCATGTTATATCCTTCTTTGTGGGCATATAGAACCACGGTTAATACTGCCACCGGTTTTTGTCCATATCAGCTCGTACATGGGGTGGAGTCTGTCTTATTGGTTGAATGTGAAATCCCTTTGTTGAAACTAGCTATAGAGATTTTACCAGACACTTTCGCATTGGAGGAACGTTTGGTCCACTTAGAGCAGCTTTATGAGTAGCGCCGAGATGCTTTAGTGGCTCTAGAGGTGAATATATGTCGTGTTAAGGTCCAGTATGATAAGTCTGTCCATCCAAGGAGGTTTAGTGAAGGATATTTGGTCCTTTTATGGGATCAAGCTAAAGAACCCTTGGGGGAAAGGAAGTTTAATCCCATGTGGCATGGTCCTTACATGGTCAAACATGTGTTAGAGAAGGGCACCTATGAGCTGGTAGATTATGAAGGGTCAGCCTTGGTGGAGCCTAGAAATGGGCACTATCTTAAAAAATACTATGCATGATCTTTAGCTAGGGATGATTGTTGAATGTTACTGTACAATTTTTTGGCATAGTTAGGTTTTCTTATGGTGATCGGGTTTGTTGATTAGCTTTCGTTTCTTATGGCAGATGTTGATGGAGTTTTCCATTTACATAGGATTCACTGATGGTGCTAGCCGCCACACTCAACACTCAGCTTCTGCTGCTTGGGTGATTTATACTCCTCTGGGTCAGGTATTGTCTTCAGGAGGCATACGTTTATGGCCTTCTTCGAACAATGTTGCTAAGTATAGTGCCATTATCGAGTTATTATGGGATGCCATTTCACATGGTGTTCTCTCTCTTGAGGTACGTCTTGATTCACAGTTAGTAGTGTCACAGCTAAATGGCTTGTATCATGTTAGGGATCCGACATTATTACGAAGATTCTTATGTGTGAGATTGTTAGAATGGAAATTTGACAACATAACATACATACATGTTTCAAGAATTTATAATCAAGTTGCTGACTCATATGCTAACTATGTGTTAGATTGGCATTTGTTTCATGGATTATAAGCACATCACAAACATACATTTTTACACACATGTAAATAAATAAAATTGATCAACATAAAAGTTTTTCATTAAACATCCAAAATGTGATGTCATAATACATAAGTGTCATAATACAAAAATGGGGCTTCCGAGCCACCAAAATATAATACACGGTAGTGCAAAAATGAATCACTCTCAAGTCTCTAAGCTCGCGGAGGAGGAGGGGGGTTCTAATCATGGTAGCACACCATGGCTCTAGCTAGTCGTCGAAATAACCAAACCCATGCTCATGGTACCCCAACCACCTAACGCTGCATGGCCTCAAGCAAGTCCTCGACTTGCGCCATGGGTACTCTGTGTGTCATCCGTACAAAGTTTGTGTGGATTCTCTAGAGCGTCTTCTCCGCATCCACACCCATGATATCATCTCCTATTCCCCTCCATCTATGATGAGGGAAGCCGTCAGGCCACCGTGGTCCAACATCTGCATACATATGACAGATTATCACTATGTGTTGTCACACAAAAACATGTCTTTTGAGTCTATATATCAAAAAACACAAAAAAAATTTAATAATTCAAAAAAATTAAAAAGAGGGTTGGGATTCGTTACCAATGTCACCATATGCTGATCCTGGTGGTAGGGGCATGTCGGGATCTCCATGAAAATCTATCCCTGCATAAGGGTAATCATCGATGGCAATAATCTGCCACCGCCACCATGGAAAGAAATCAGCTGGGTAGGGGTTGGACACCCTACCTCCGCCTAATCTGCGCATAGCATCTTCCCAACATCATTGGGATAGATCTTGAACCCCATGAGGAGGAATGTCAACTCTAGGGCTGAGCCCCAGAACACACTCGAAGAAGAACATGCTCAGTGTACTGCCAAAACCGAAGTTTCGTACCCTGCCCATCTTGCAGTCCCTGAGCTGCTGCTTCATGTTACTCAACAGCACAGTACTCCAATCGTAGGCTATGGGTCTCATGCACTCCACTGCATAGAAAATCAATGTCCGCGAGGCCTGGTGGAGTGAGGCTAGCTCTGCTATCCTGTCGAGTGCCAGTAGTATCGCCTTCAGGCCTAGTACCTAAATGGAGTTTGTCGGGATCTGACTCCCAACCTTCTCTGTGTCTGGAAAATAGTATACTGCAATAAACTCATCAATGGTGAGGCCACCTCCGGGACCACAAGAGTGTAGGTTCACCACCTCTCCCTGTTAAGACAATCCTGTAATGAAATATATGTCCTCCACCTCTATAGTGAGGGACATCCCATCGATATGGAAAGACTCTGAGTCAAAATCCCAGTAGTCTACTAGCATCTACAACAGTCTTGGTTTGGCCCTTGGGCTGCCAAGACACCAAAAATTGTATAGCACACATGCACGAAGAGCTTGTTGAGCCATCAAATCGCCCTGTTCAGCCTCTTCTACGTCTCCATGTTCCCTCTGCCTCCATTCTAGTACCATCCTACACATTAAAAATAATTTTTGGTCATTATTTCACCTAAAAAATCATGTGCGCGGCCGCATACGTGACTGTTTGTAAAACAACCGCGTATGTACGCGGATTTGGGCGGTTTTTCCACGTATAGCCAGCCCTATACGTAGAAAAAACCCTGATTTCTGCATGGGCCAAGAAGACTAATCAATATTGGCCTAAAACTAAAAAATTGACCATGGAAATTGATAAAATTTACATGAAAATGGAAGAGGAGGACATGAGGAGTTACCTGGAACAAGCGGTGTCAAATTTCGCCGGACGAAGCTCCTAGAATTCGCGTTTGAAGCTCTGATCTCAAATGGGTAAAACGTTTCAAATGATATGTAATTTTGGAATTTTTTACTATTTATAGAAAATTTTTGAAATTTTTGAAAATTTTAACCCCCTTTCTATAGTTTTGGACCGTTTCTGACTATTTTGGACCGTTTTGGACTAATCTAATGATGTAGGAGACCATTTTGAGCATCGTTTTGACCATTATTTTGACCCGTTCGTGCCAATTTTAGGTATTGTGTCTAAATTGGCATATAGGTTAGATGTCATATCCATTTGCATTTTGCATGGCCTTATGACCGTTTCATAATCACCTTAGGTACGAACCCATTCTATCTTGTCACGTAACCTTCTTGTTGTTTTAGAAGTGACATGATGTGAATGGTAGAGCTTGACCATACATGGGTGCCCTAGTTAGCTCCTTTATTGCATTTGGTTCCCATGCCGACATTTTTTCCTTTAGGGTGTGGGAGTCCTTTGTATAGTATCACCATGTCTTTGCGCAAGAGCCTCATACTCCTCTTGATCTTTTTGCTGGCCTTATTCCCCCAGGACTCCCTTATGTCAAGTTGTAATTGCATTATCATGCATTTTTCCTGCCTCATTGAGCTTTATGCCGATTTCCCTGACTTTGATTATCATCCATATAGCCCGATCTTGTCTCGTGTCTAGCCATGCAGAGCCATTTTATATATCTTTTGCAGCTTGATTCCCCGTTTTTACCGGGAGGGGACCTTCCCCCAAGTGTCGTTATCCTACACATGTGTCCTTGCATTGAGCATAGGTATGTTTCACTGCTTGGAACTAGTTTGTTTTCCCATTGACACTCGTCTCGTCCTAGTATGTAACTATAAAGCACTTTTATTCTTTTTTAGGCTTTTCAAAATATTTGAAAAATTCCAAAAAAAAAAAATCAAAAAACCAAAAAGCCGGACAAGAAAAGATGTTATCTTTGGCAGCAGTCGAGTCGTGTCTCCTTCGAACAGAGCACTGTATATCACATCCATTGGTTGGGTTAATAGTTTGACTTTAGGAGTTGTACTCATTTCTCTGAGTTTATCTCCACCTACTGGTTAAGCTTCCAGTCCCTATGGAGCCTCTGTTGATGCCTTATGTGTCGTAGAGATGTCCCAGTTTTGTATATCGAGTCTATGTTTCCTACATTCAGTCACCATGCACCTTTATGCTACTGTTCGAAGGAAGTTGAAACCTGAGTTGTCCATTCCTCAGATATCTTGACTTTGCATGTCGGCCATTCTCGATACTGATACTGGTTCGTGCACCTGATGATCGAGTCCTTCCACATTATACAGCTTTGCTAAGTACCTCGCATTGGATGATGGGGGATTCCTTAACGCCCTCGTTCTACCGGATTTCATCCCATCGACTTCAGATTGTTTATTCTGGGATAGGAATATAGAGTCATTTTGAGTGCCTTGATACTTGCAGTCATCAGTGGCAGGTTCTCTTGCCATCGACAGTTTTTGGGAATACATCAATGTCCCCTGATCAATGGATCCTTTCAAGTGTTTGACCTCGACACCTTTATTCACACTTGTTAGTTTGCACTCTAGTACCTTGATTCCCATTTTCATTATTGGTGGGTGATATCGTGTCTGTTAACGGTATACGTCAATGACCGGTAATCAGATGATGGACTACTATGTTTGACCTCAACACCTCTATTCGCATAGTAGGACATGTACTCATAGCATATTGTGTAGAAGACCTTCCAGAGTGGTGGCATTTTATGCTATCTCCTTGTTCGTGACAGTGTTCATGAGATTTCAGCTCTCGTGACTTGATTCCATTATATGTTAGATGTTTCTAGCCATTATGGAGATCTTGATCCATTATATATCTTCAGCCTTCATGGAGATCATGATCCTTTGTATATATTCATCATGGAGATTCTGATCTATCTATATTGTACATGGCGATGACCACACATGTCATATTTTGTATCGTGCCTATTCATGGCCATTGTACTCTTATGTATACAAGACTGCTATGTATACTTGCAGTTATGTGCAGAGTTTGATTATTGTATTATATTATAGGATGGCTGGTTCTTCCACCTGGTTCTTCATCACTCCATTTCTGAGATGGACTTATAATGTATTTTGGCCATCTTATGACCCCTCTAACCTCACACATTAGGGGGCATCTGTTACAGCTAATTTTTCCACACATGGTGGATCACACCTTTATGGCCTTCCTTGTCCTCTACAGACTCTTTAGACCCCATGGACCATTTTTGTAACTTTGATGTTTCCAAGATCATCCCTAAAAACATGTCGTATTTGATATACGCGACTTTTAAACCCATTCTCGCGTATATACGCGGATTTGACCCTTAAACCCACATACATCGGGATGTGTGCAAAAGGCCAAATAGTTTTGGAGTTTTCCTTGATGTGGATCCAAATCACTTGTCTCTTGGCCTTCCATATGCCTTAAGATCGCTCGGATTTGACCTTCCATTACCCCATTGAAGCACTATATAAGGAACCCTGTGGATACATTAAAGGAGAGGAATTGAAGAGCAATAGAACTATAGTCCATTGTTGTTGGAGCTTATACTTGAGTTTGCATCCCTTTGTCCCTTGGAGCACTTTGTGTTCTTCCCAAGCTTGCCTTTGCTTGTGATCTTGCTATCGAGAGACGTAATATTGAAGTGGTAGAGGCCCAAGTGGAGGACTCAGTTTCTCCGATTCGTAGATGTGCTGACAGAGGTTGTCACTATTGTAATCTTTGTTTTATATTAATAGAAATATCTTTTCCTGTCCAATAATGTGTATTTAAATGAGTATTGAATCCATGGATGCTTTTAAATGATTATATGTTATTGATTATATATGCTATATTAGGTCTAACACAATTATATATAGCATGCTTATCTTGTTTGCTGAATGTTGAGATAGCAAATTACTTATACAAGCGAGAGTGGAAAAGCTCAACGGGGATCTACATCAACCATCTGGAATAAGGTATGTAGCGAGATCCTTTAGTGTTAGATATTTGGTTTCTCTTGCATATAGGAAAGGATTGATTTCTGTGGTTACTCTATCTGTTGTGGTACCCCAAGCCATAGGAAGTTTTCTCCGTAACAACACCCTTCTCTGTTTATAAGATTTGAAGATGTATAGATCTAGGTACATAAACTAACTATATATGAAATGAGAAACAAATCAGCCATCAAATCATAATGTAATAAGTGTTTTAACATAGATAAATACACAAGAAACTCATAATAGAAGAGAAAAGAATGATCAAGTTCATTAATAAATTGAATGGAGTTGATTACAATATATAGATAGGAAATTTGGATTAGGGTAGGAGATAATTCGAATTTCCCATGCTATTCAGGCTTAATTTAGTACAAATAACCTCCATTAGTCATGCAAGCCCTAAGTTGAACTATTTTGAACTGAACTGAACTGATTTGAATTGATCTGATCTAAATTGAACTGAATTGAATTGAACTGGTGTGCACTAAATTGAACTGAAATGATGTGCACTGAATTGAATTGGAATTCACTAAAATTCAATAGAGCTCTAATTTCACTAGAGGACCAGTTAGGTATAATTAGGATAAATTAGGACTCAGTTAGTGGGGCTCACTTAGCCTTCACTCAACTACCTCCTTGAATCAAGGAGAATTTCTCCCAAATCAAAGAGTGCTCCCCCAAACATAGGAATGCTCTCTCAAACTTAGGGTTTTGAATAATGGATGACTCAATAGGTGTATTTGAGTGTGGTTGGTCCCATTGGATTCATTAAGACAAGCTCTAGGAGGGTTATTTACTTTAACACACCCCATAATCCTAACAAGATAAAAAAAACTAAGTAAAAAAATGGGTCCCTAAAATTTGCAACCATATTAGGTACCCATGCACACAGAAAATTATCTAAAAAAATAGAAAGGAGAAAAAAAACCAGTGGCAAACAAACCCCCCTCCTAAAAGAGAATGTGAAAATAAGCCTTTAAGGAGCCTCCTCAAAAAACTCATTTACTCCCAAAGAAGCTCTCAACTGGGTGAATTCCTACTCAAGAAAAGGGATTTGTGAAGATCCCTACATACCTTTGTGAACTCCTCCTTATTTTGAAGTGCATGTGAGCCCATTCATGAGATCCAAACACTTTGAAGTGCTTGAAAGGTGGCTCTTGACCACTCCTTGCTTCCAATGGAGAAAATACCTTGAATATTTTGTGCATAACTTGGTGAATTGTAGGGGTAGAGTCTATAGATTTGGAGAACGAGATGACATTCTTAAGGTATTCTTCAACAAGAACATGATTTGGGACAAAATCTATAATGTTGTAAGTAAATATGTCCTTGTAATATATGAGTTGTGAAGCTTTTGGGGCCTCCATAAACAATATTGGATCTAGCATACCAACTATGGATGCAAAAGTACTTTTGGATGGCTTCAAAAGAGCACTTTGGTGGCTGAAAATTCACTTCTTTGATGGCTGAAAATAAGGACTTCTTTGATGGATATAATTGAGAACTTTAGTGGTTGCAAATGAGCTGCAAATGGGCTCTATGATGGCTACAAAATAATTCTTTGGTGGCTGCAAAATTCCTTATTTTATGGCTGCAAAAATCCTTCTTTGGTGGCTGCAAAAATCCTTCTTTGGTAGATTGCAAAAATCCTTCTTCACTGACAACTTGATTTGGGACAAGTTCTATGTCTGCAACATTAATTTGAACTTGATTTGGGACAAGTTCTTCAAAGTGTTCTAAAATTTGAACTTGATTTGGAATAAGTTCTTGAAGGGATAGAAGAAATTTGTAGATCGCCTCTTCTTCTGGACTTGTGTCTTCCTCAATTGAGTGGCAGATCATGGATATGTTCTTGTATTCCATATGTTTCGAAGCTTGTGGGGCCTCTTGGGTGGAAGAAAAATCCTTCTTGATGGCTGCAAAATCCCTTCTCAACCTGCAAGCTATATAACTAAAAATAAATCATTGAAACACTAACTGTTTAGCACCTCATATGCTTTGATACCATATAAGATTTGAACATGTATAAATATATGTACATAAACTAACTAGATATGCAATGAGAAACAAATAAACCATCAAATCATAATGTAATAAATGATTTAACATATATTATTACACAAGAAACACACAATGGAAGATAAAATAATGATCAAGTTCATTAATAAATTTAAGATTACAATATATAGATAGGAAATTCAAATTAGGCGAGGAGGTAATTCAAGTTTCCCATGCTATTAAGGCCTTATTTAACACAAAAACCCTTAGTTAGTAATGCAATCTCTAAGTTGAACCATGGTAATTTTTAAGGATTCTAATATTATACTTAAGTATAGTATTAAAGGTGATTGTTCTAGATTGAAAAAACATGTTTATACATAGGTAGGAGAATATTAAATATGAAACATAAAATTAACACTGAAATTTGTAAATTTTGGCAAATATTATGATTAAAAAACATTTTATGTAAATATAGGCGATATTAGACACTAAATAGTGAATTTATTTTTTGAAAAAAACCCTAAAAATTACCCTGAGTTGAACTATTCTGAACTGAACTAAATTGATCTGAACTAAACTGAAGTGAATTGAATGAAACTAAATTGAATTGAACTAAATTGAGCTCAACTAAATTGAATTGAACTAAACTAAATTGAACTAAATTGAGCTGAACTAAACTGAACTGAACTGAACTAAGTTTCAAACTGAACTAAACTAATGTGCACTGAACTAAACTAAACTGACATTCACTGAAATGAAGTAGAGCACTAATTTCACTAGAGGAATAATTAGGAATAATTAGGATTGATTAGGACTCAGTTAGTGGGGGGCACACTCAACCTTCACTCAACTTCCTCAAATCAAGGAGGAATTCCCCCAAATCAGGGAATGCACCCACAAACTTAGGATTGCGCCTTCAAACTTAGGGTTTTGACTCATGGATGAATCAGGGAGTGGATTTGAGAGTGGTTAGTCCCATTGGATTCATTAGTACAAACTCTAGGAGGGTTATTTAATATGACATTTTTATCTGTCAACTTGGTCCTTTTACAACTCATGTTCCTATTGGTCATACTTTTGTTCATCCTCCTTAGTCTAATATTGACACTATTGCATACAATGGTGCTTTTATTCCGAATTATACTACTTATACTTAGCTTCTTTTACTTATTTCTTTTAGATAGATCCCTCATGCTTTTGGTAACCTAGCTAGTGAAATACATTTAAGTAGCTAGTTCACTCTACATTTATTTCATATCATGTCCCTACCCATAGCCTATATAAAGTATATACATATATTTTATTCTTAATACCTTTTATCTAGTACCATATCTTTATAAAGGGAAATTGTACCTTTTCTCGTTCTAATTACTTATCCTAAACCATTAGATTTAGTCATTTGAGAGTTCATTATGAATCCCTTGCACCTAAATTTTTCCAAATCCATAATCCCTCACAAGGTTCACACTTTCTTCTCTTTTAATGAGAAGAGAGATGCCAAAGCTTACCTAATCAACTATGTTTCTATATATGAGGATGTCTAGTCTATTTATGGCTAAACTATTTCCATACTCTCTATCTAGTTAAGTATTATAATGGTTCCATAACCTTCCTCAAGCTTATATTACATATTTTAATAAGTTTGTTGAAGATTTTCTTTATATGTTTGGTTTAGCTCTAGTTAAAGAATCCATTCTAGTTAATCTTGTGGCCATAATGTAAGAATAATGGAGATGTGATTCTAATTTTATATGGAATTAGCAAGTTGTCTGTTGTAAGGTCGCTATATCTATTCATAAGGGTTAACTCTATAATTTCCTCATAAATCCCTTAGAGTTATACTTCAAATTAGATTAGTAAAACATGGACTTTCTACCCATCAGTAAGATTTGCTTCACATATTAAAACATGATGAGATAAACATATAATTCAAATAAAAAATAATTTTAGCAATATGTAATAATCCCTTAATTATTTAAAGATGTCCCATAAAAAAACTGTTACCAAATTAGTGCAATTTAAAAGGATGTTTGTTATTTTGAAAAATGACATTGACCTAAAGCAATGTGATGACATTAGTAGAACAAAATTTATACGATGAAAAAACCACTTTGTTAAACATCACTAACAGTATTGCAAAGACCATACTAGTTAATATAAACACATGGCATATCTATCACATAGAATGATCTATTGGATGTAATCTTGCAAAAGAAATAACTAAAAAGATGCAACAACAAGAGAAAAGATCGAGTATAACTTTTCAATACCTGAATCATCTAAACATATGTAGAGATGGTGATCACACAAAAAGTGGAAAACACTTTTAGAACATCAAAATGTAGCATCTTCATAAGGGCAGATAACATGCATAATCAACTAACAAATATCTTATTTATTCAATCTTGTTTAACCATCCTCTCAATAAAATTTAAAAGGAAAGATGCCAAAATACAATGATCAAGTTTATCTTTGTTTTAAGAATAATTTATTCTCTATCAAACAAGGCCAAACATGTAAAGGTGGAATATCATATTTCCCCCTACCAATTCACTCTTAATTGCCCATAACCCATTTATTTGGTGTGAAAGAAATGAAATGAACATAAAATAATTAAACATGTAGATTCCATAAGATAGATCACTTTCAAAATAATACAAAAAATATCATATTAATAAAGTTGATTGTACAAAAATTATGGTATAAAATATATTATATCAATAAAGTTGAGTGGGATCACCAACATCTGGACCAACATCCACTATAAAAAGTGAAACTTATATATAGTTAGCACTCACAACTGCAGTTTAATAATAACTCAATGTTAATATTAAATCAATTTTTATGACCTTGTTGAGGTGAAGAGTTCATGGTTTGGGAAATCACCTCCTCTTGTCTCCTAGTTTCCTCATCTACAACCTTTTCCCTTGAAACAAAAATAAATTTATAATAACCAAATCCAATATTAGAATTCAATATCTTGTACATCTAATAATTGTACAATCATACTTTTATCCATAGGTTTCTCTCTTTGAACATCAATACCGCTCATTCTCTCTGACATTAAAACATGAAAAGATTTAATTATAGGTAGTTGATTTTGTAGAAAACATCATCTCCTTTTTTAGAATGACATTAATCATAAAGATTAATTTTCAAAACTAGCATTTTTTAGTCACCGAATTCCCCCCCATCTTGCACACATTAAACTACAACCTGAAACCGACACTTGAATGCGAGATTCATTTCTTCTTTTATGGGCTCTCGATTCATAACATCCCCCATGCATTCCATAAAAATACAGTGATGAGCTGGCTACATATTTTCAGTAATGAGATGGTAACATAATTTTTAGATTTACAAATTGGGAATACAATTTTAGGTATCTACTCTAGCCAAGTTTGTGTTGGTCTTGCTTCTTTAAACTACCCTAGGTGGAATTTGATGTATCTTTGAGGTTACCATACATTCAAGGTCATCAAATAATGCAATGATTATGTTGAACTTAGAAAACTAACTAATTAATTAAATTTCAAATGTTATACCTTCCTCCATCTAGCAACATCTTTCTTTGTCTTCTCATTCCCTTCTCCTTTGCATCCTCTTCGAGAGTCTTCCATTCTCTCTCAGGAATTACATGAGATCGATCATACCTAGTTTTTTTTAAAGCTTAACCATGTATGCATATATGAAAGTTTCAAATATTTACTTGTCAAAATGGTTACCTGAGATTGCTCGAAAATATCTACAAATAGACCAACCATGTAACCAAAATAAAACTCCTTCAAATGAGAAGGTTGTTCGTTAAAGCTGGTACAAATGGTTGGCCCAAAAGATTTATCACCTTTTCTTGTAGGTGCCTCCAAAACATATTATTTATTGCCACCATTAATATTATAGAAGATTTAAAATTACTACAATTCTATCTATCACAGTGTTGTAGATAAAGGAATTATTAGATACTTGTGTAGATAAAGGAATTATTAGATACATGGGAGTTTTTTTTTTGCTTCAATGGGACTAGGATTTCGTCCATGAGAATCTCAATGGACAATGCCCCGATTTTCTTGATGCGAATCACTCCAGAAAAGGATTCACAATGAGCGCCTCCTGTACTAACATCTACATACGATTTCATGCCATGGCAAGGGGTACCATGTGAGCTATCCGGAGTTGGACTAGGAGCATCAAAGACATGCGTTGTACTAGTAGTGACAGAGCGAGAATGAGGTAATGTGAGCAGTAGGCATGGAATGATACAATCTAGTGTCTATATTACTAGTGATGGGTGTGGAATGCAATGGAATATTCGATGGTGTTGCGCGGTAATTTCCAACACCACGATGATGAGGCTTGTTTTGTTGAAGAAAAATAAAATACTCATTTTCTAAAAAAATATATTGTTTTGTTTAGGTTAATATAATATTAAATTAAATTATAAAATATTTAAAAAGGTTTGTTTTGTTCAAAAAAATAAAATACCCATTTTTCAAAAAAAAATATTGTTTTGTTCTAGGTTAATATAATATTAAATCAAATTGTAAAATATTAGAAAACTTAAAAGTTATAGCACACTTAAAATAGCTTTAGCTTATCGTCCAAAATATTGTGCCCCTTCTAGGTTAATACAATATTAAATCAAATTGTAAAATATTTAATAGGATACATTAGAAAACTTAAAAGTTATAGCACACTTAAAATAGCTTTAGCTTATCGTCCAAAATATTGTGCCCCTGCATTTTCTCAATTGAGTCAGATGCAAATAATGAAAAGAGTTCTCTATTAATATTTTTGATAATCTTATGGATATTTATTGCAGATTTGGGTAATGATGAAATTCTTCATCATCTATATAGATGGAACATATTATATAACTTGGCCAGTGTTCTTGAGAGTTTTCATTTTTTATAGGTTTCATTTAGTGGCTATTTTGATCCTGAATCAAAAAGTGGTTCTCCTGGTAGCACCATTTGTTTCGGGGATAAAATTACGATATTTTGTAAATCTCGTCCAACGTTGATGCAATCAAAACCCTAAATCAACCCCCGAATTGAAAAGTGGTGTTATTAGTAGCAACCTTTTTGCAGAGCTAAATTGTGTTTTTTTAAAACCTTGATCGGTGTTGGTATAATCAAAACCCAAAATCAATCGTTGAATTGAAAAGTGGTGCTATCGATAGCACCTCTTTCTTCTGTCGAGTTATAATTGCACTCACTTCGAAACCATGCATGTTGTAAAAATATATTTAATTTTTAATTAAATTAAATGCATTTCATGGTCGTCGTATCTTGTTATGCTTAAATGCATCTTGATTAAGATTTAAATTAAATAAGCTTATGTTAAAAGGTAGATAAAGAAATTGGTAACAATTTGTTTTTTTGTTTTTTCATATCAGTTTTTGTTTATTAAATCGTATTTGTTTTGTGCTTATATTAACTCTAACAATCTGGTATGAATACTGGAAATAAAATTATATATTTGATCATTTGTTTAGCAATTAGTTATCTTCACAAAACTAAGTGGTTGGTTGTGCCCATATGCATTCACCGACCACTTTACTTGTGGTTGGGCTAGAAACATCCATATTAAATTTTACTCTTAATATTTTATACAGGTAATGTTTGAATTTCGTTTTTTTTGTTATTTTTCTTCATTATTTTTTTGTTATTTCTCTTCATTGTTTATAGATATGTATATAGTATATTAAATTTATAACTTTAATAAATTGATTTTAATTAAAAATAATAATGATAAAACCATGGTAATAAAATAAACCAAGTTAAACCATATTATCTATAAAATTTGTAAAATTTGAAAAATAATGTACCATTAAAAAAAACACTTTACAGCTATATGATTTCTTTTTTGGATTATATGCTTAATGTAAGTCTTTAATCTATATTTTAGACATGTAATGTTTACACCCAATATTTTATACATGCAATGTTTGAAAGTCACCCAATATTTTAGACATTTAATGTTTAAATGTTATTTATTATTTTTTGTTGTTTGTATGTGGGTCTATAGTATGTTAGAGAGTTGTAACTTTAATAAATTGAATTTAATAAAAGAATCATTATAATAAAATAAACCAACTTAAATCTATATTATTTATAAAATTTAAAAAAAATATGCAATAAAAAAAATTACATTTTACAATTATATAATTTTTTTATTATGTCTCTGACAAAGGGATATGTATAAATCACGAAGGTGTATTAATCATGTATGCATAGTGCAATATTTAATTTTTTTCCATAGTTGCTAATAGTTGATAATATATGTATTTTTAAAATTTGAATTTTTTATTTTTTGATTGGCTAAAAGTAACTGATGTTGTCTTGGATTTTCGCTTCCTAGGACTCGACAGCTAGGTGATGTCAACATTGGGTGTGGTGGAAATTTTTTCCACTTTATTTGCTACTGCATTAAATTTTATTTGCTACTTGCAAGGAAGACATGTCGTCATGCCTAAAGAATCACTTCCCAACGTAGGCAGTGCCATGACGTCATGTACATACATTTATGGTACTAGCATAAATGATATAGACCACCAATCCGCATGCAAATCCCAACGTATGTTTCTATCGTTGCTCGAGATGGTTGGATATGAGTTCCAGTTAATAGATTTAATTTTGGGAAGCATCGTGAAAGATGACCGGGTTCTACATGTGTTGTCGGTTATCTAGGATTTCAAAGCACCCAACTTTATTTTCAATTCTCATTTTACTATGGAGGTGTAATGGGGAGGTGTGGCTCTATGGCCTCTCAACACTCAGAAATTCAGTTGCATAGATCAAAATCATAGATATTTGAGAAGCCTTCATGTTTTCTTACATTGCTAGCGTAAGGATGACAGAGACATTCTAAAAAGGCAATACACACACAACGCTTTGTGTTTAAGATTATTATGGTTATGTTATAGTTGTCATCATGTTGTTACCACTAAAAGTATCATGTGCATGTAAAACACCATGTTCATCTCACTTCCGCACACAACAACCCGCCAGAAGACGATGACGAGGTTGGCCACTGCCTCGACCGAAATCAAAAACCTCAAATCCATTAGTGGGAATGGAAAGTCTTAAAATTCTTAATCAATAGGAATTATGTGTATCTATGATAAAACATTGCATTGCAATAAAACATGCTAGATGAAAGGCTGAAATGGCTTGGTGTCCATATTCAAATTCCAGAAGCTTGAGTGGCTCACCATTGACATACTCATCAAGATTCGCTCCTTCTTGTTTTCATTTGCACTCATTCATAAATATAGTATATTCATACCTATAGTCCACAAACACACTATTTTCTTTATTATTCATATGCACTCATTCATAAATATATTATATTCTTAACTATAGTCCATATAAGATGTTTTTGTTTTGTTTTGTTTTCATATGCACTCATTCATATATATAGTCCACTCATACACTAAGTTTCATGTTTATTATAATCCATCACCCTATAAGTCTATCGTGAAGAGAAGCTCATGTACATAAAGTGCATGTACCTTTGATGTATACTTTTTTTCTTCATTGTGGGGTACAAGGAAATCTTTTAGTAGAAGAATTAAATAGTTCAGTGTACGTATCTTATTTTCTTGATCTTTGGTGTCTACATATACACATTTTCATTGAATTTTAACATGTTTTTCATTCTATATCAATGCAAATACAATGTTATAGAAAAAAAACTTTGTTACATAACCTTGTGTTATGGTTATAAGGGAATTCTTGGGATCTGGGGTATGCAAACTACATATAATCCAAAATAAAATAAAAACCAACCAATACATCTCACCAAGGTTTGTTCCAAGTTATACATCTCACCAAATTACACATAATGAAAGATTAGGATTGTGTTTGTAACCCTATAAGGATCTCTAGAAGGTTTTACCTTCTAAGTCTTCATTGAGTTTAGGTTTACTCTACAAGTTCCAAGGCACTACATAGTTAAGGATCCACCACATAGGACCGACAAGGGAGGGGTCAACACAAGGCTAACCAAAAGTCAACAAGTACTTTAATTTCATTTATCATTCATGCCTTTCATATGTCAAAGTGGATATTAGGTAAGATGTCTATACCAAAAATAAACTAATGGTTTGGTCTAAATTTTAGTGGATAGTCAAAGTTACCTAAAGATCAAACAAACTAGTTTTTTTTTTCTTTTTCTTTTTTTTTTCCGTATAGCATTGGTGTTATAGAAATAGCTACTAGCAATTGTAGTGACATTGTCACCTCATGGATCTTGTTAACATAAAGTGTCCAACTATCCAGTTGTTCACCATAATTCTTAAAAACATAAACACAAGTTTGTGATTTGGTAATGCAATTCACTAATTAACCTTTAATATCTTTTAAATCATTTCTTATACAAGGTTTTACTTGAGTGCTCTAGTATGAATAAACTTGTCCTCTTGAACAAGCATATAAGCATGAGATCATAATATTTTTCAATCCTTGATACTCATCAAATTATTGTATGAAATTATCTTTTTGAAGTGAAGTGTTGCAATGAAATGTGGCATTTATAATACACCCACATGTTACAATACAAATCGAGTAACATTCATTCCTCTTTAAGCCAGGGTAGCACTAATTTTTTTTATAAATTAAATTTACACTAGGGAGCATCATTCTGCTCTCCTATTCGCAGAATCTTGGTTGATTAAATTAAAATTGTGTTAAACAAACATAAATAGGATTAAGCACTTTTATCGACATGATTAACCACATACTACAACATTTTTCTGATGTTCCGACATCGAGACAAATAATTAATTAACAAAATAAAACAGTTTAGATGGATACTTTTCGCCTTCCTGACTTTTCTAGGCCCTTCTGACATTTCCGACATCGGGAGTTGGAAGTCGGCACTCTAAAATGAACATTTCATTTTTACCATTCCGATGTCAACATCCCAACATTGGAACTTGGGTCATCGGGAATCGAAATTCAACATTGGATGAATAGTTTTAACAATGTCCCACCAAACTTATGGTAGATCATAGACGTGGTGACAGATGTGAGGCGCCATTGACATTTAATGTTTATTAGGACACTTGTGCATGCTCGGTACACAATTTGGGGTTCATTAATGATGGTAGATGGCTTGTTTTGAAGTAAGAGTAAGGACTAAAACCCTTTGCACAAGTTCATTCTACTATGGATCTTTCATTCTCATGTTCAGAGGTTTTGCTTTGGAATTCCTCGAAAGGGTTTGACACTGAAGTTTACCTTTTTCGACAACTCAAAATTGGAATACAGGCTCATAACTCTAAAATTCGATTTCATAACAAGGTCAATTTTCTTTCCTTCGTGTTCATTTTTCGTTCGCAAACTCAATTGTTCTTCTTAAGAAATTTGAATAACAAGTAAGTCATTGAAATTAGGGTTTCTACTTGGTATTTGCAGGTGCAGGTGTTCACTTAAGATAGCATTTGTTAACACTCAGAATGTACCCAGGTTGTAAAAGGTAAATCCCAAAGGTAACAACAAAAACCACTTCGAAAAGAAACTAGCTTTTCTTTCCAGAGAGGGATCTCTCAAGTATAAATTTAACAGGGCCGGATAGAGGAATCAATAATTTAAAATTATGCATATGGTTGAAACAACACATATAACCATTGGGCAATGGAGTCAAATAGATAAAGATAACACAAAGCTTTCATACATGGTATTTCAACAAAGGCAAGATAACCATCCAGTTACAGTGATTCATTGATTTCAGGTGAATGAGAAAGAAACATGAACAATCCATCAATATAGAGCATCATAAGATGAATTCCATATCAACTTTAGCAGAGATATTTATGAAATATCTGAAACAATATCCAGAGCATAACAAGCATGAATTCTGAACTATTCAACACTACGCTTCAAATATGAAGAAAACAAAATAGAATGTAGGCACTTAGAAGACAATCACATAGAAAGGAAAAGCACAGACTGTAACATAAATGACACAGGAATCTTTGATGATTGACCAGCATTCAGCTTTGTTATTTCAAAAATTATATTTCCTCAAAAAACACATCGATCAAGCATATGGGTTCCAACCCCCAATACATCAAGTAAATTCAAATATATACATAAATAACTTCTTCCCAAGAAGATCAATAACTGAATAATCTGTTAATCAAAGTTTTTTGTAACTATATCCCTAACAACTAGGAATAAACTACATGCTTAGATTCTGATAACAGGTCGTTTAATTATAATCAACTTGGTGACAACAAGGCCTGAATAAGAAGCTCCATGGTGCGCAACCCCTGTTCTTAAGGGTGAAGAATATACTTGGTCTTCCCGAATCTTTCCACGGTTCTCCATTGTTCTACACCTGGCGTGTCATACTCTGTCATTTATCTGATAGATACTTCCAGATCCACATAGGCCTCATAAGATATAGTGGGCAATCCTCCTCTAACAATTAGAAACTTTTTCAATATTTCGAAATCTTTTATTAATTTCTCTACGATGATTTTCCCAGTCAGTCCTTTTACCAAGTCTTCAAACTTGGAATGGTCCATGCAGTTTTGTACTAACAGATTATGATAATGTTCCTGAGAAAATAGTCTTCCCTCATCGTCCCAGAAAGAAGGGAGGCCGTCTTCAAATAACTCCTTAAAAGCACGCTTGAAATCATTTATCTATGAATACATTGCATTTGATTTATCTTGCACCACCTTTATGAGCTGATGTTTGTTAATAAATTTCTTTGACCATAGTACAATGGCTACTCTATCTTTAATTCCAATCTCTTCCAACTTTTGATATGTTAGAGAATTCAAAAATTCAAAGCATTTTGAGCTGTGTTTAAAGGCTTCTTCTCCATGGTCTCATTTGCCAACTTTAATCTCTGAGTGGCTAAATTAACTAATGCACTCTAATCATCAATAAAATTTAGATAATGTCTAAACTTAGTAACTTCCGCAGATAATGTATCCCATATTATATGCTTAGCTCCTTGTAGAGGAGCCTTTCCTGTATTTCTTTCTTTCAACTCATTAAACTTTTTCTGCAACTGGCTTTTATCATTTACTATTTTATTCTTATTTTCAATCATTCTAGCCAGTTCCGATTTAATCTTCTCATTTTCTTCTTTCAATTCCTTGATTTCCACATCCTTCAAGCTCACTTGTGACATTGGCACTAACAAATCATCAGTAGAAAATTCACTTAAAGGTTTTTCAATATTTACAAGAGATAAATCTGTATCAACAGGAGTCTGGCTCATCAGCTCTTCCATGATTTCCTTTTCATTGTTTCGATCTTTTTTCAACTTTGAAATCTGGGTCATCAATTCAGTTCTCTCCATTTCCCATTTGCTTTTTTCCTCCTACAATTTCAATGCTTTTCCTTTGTAATCCATCATCTCTTGATAAAATTTATCTTTTTCTTCTTGCAATGCAAATAATTTTGGGGACTGAGCGTGTTCAGAATTTGGTATTTTCAGCCTCTTTTTCAATACCTGGATGGTATTGTCTTTTTCCTCCAAAATATTTTTAGTGGCCTGTCCATTTCCTGGTTCACTTCCCAAACTTATAACATCTACCTGTAGCTTCTTAATCTGGATCAGATTCGCTTTATTCTCTACTTTCTCATGTTTTAACTAGACTTCCATTTTATCTACAAGGGCTTGCAATTTGTTAATTTTCATAATGGAATTTAATAGATCTGAATAAATAATATCTCCCGTCTGCTTGTGGAGTTGAATATTGTCAGGGACACTGATTTTATCTAGCCTTAGTTCCATCTCAGATACTTTTTTATCACTTACCATATTGAACTTCAAGGTGTTCCTCTCCACATCCCGAGTAGAAATCAGTGATGTCTTTTGGTTGACTAGACTTCTAACTTGAGGAAGTAGATTTTTGGTCTTCTCCAATGACTGCATCTGCTTCTCAGCATAGCTTGACATGAATTCTACTCTGGATTTGAAACCTAAACTAGGCTGTGCACTACCCTCTCCTCCAAAGGAAAACTAATGCATTTGTACTGACTTCTTCGGGAACAAAACTATTTTCTTTGAATATTCTGAGACTATTTCTCTTGAAACTTGATCATCCTGAGAATTTGTTTTAATCTTTTTATATGAACTGTTTTCATCCACATCCATATCCTCCAGCTCAGAAAGACTTCTCTTATTCAGAATGCTAGGATTTGCAGGTGCTTGAACTGCTGTAATCAACCCACTGCTCCTACTTTCATAAATTCCTGGACTTTCTACAAAACAAGACAAATTGGCTATTTCCTCTAAACCTCCAACAACTTGATGATCGAATGGTTTGTTTTTATTTGATTGCTTCCTTTGAGAAATTATATGATGTGGATCATAATTGATTCTTTGTTCTTTCTGGAAATCCATAATTTCTAATAACGTTTCCACAATCATCAAGGCACTTTTGTTTTTGAAAATAAATGGACCAACTTTAAGGGGAAATTTAATATTAGAAGACTTCTTGAATGCTCCAAAATGATCCTCCTCTACACATAATCTTTGCCTCATGAACTCAAGTGCAAAAATTCTAGGAGTTAGAAAAACAGGCAACTTGTACGGTTCCCCAGTGAAACCATACACCCTCAAAACAGTAAATTTTTTGTATAAGAACCAGTCTCCTATTCTGTCCTTTGAATATGACTGCAACATGAGTTTCATTTCTTCTAGTACCCTTGGTAACACTTCATCAAATAGCAAATTGTACATCTGGGACATAATGGAATTTACAAACTCAAACATATTGATTTGTTTTGGAAGATCTGGAGAGAAAATAGTGGGCTGGAATTGTAATTCTAATACATTTGAACAGAACAATATGTTCAACAGGTATGACTGATATTTGAAAAACCTGACCTTTCGAAACTCGAATAACTGGAGATGGATGACTTCCGCTAAAAACTCATCTAGACTGAAATAATGGACTAAATGGGACTCAGGACTAATTGAACTCATTCTTAGTAAAAAACCTAAGACAACTTCACTGATATGAATGTCATCATCTAAACCTAAAATTTGACAGACCAAAGACATAAGCAATTGCACTTCTTCTTTGAAAATGTGAACTTTATACGGCAGAAAAAGACCCTCTAATGACTTACCTTCATTAAGGATAATGGAAAGAAACCCACATCTAATTTCAGTTTTACAACTTTTGTACATTTCGGCTAAGATAGACTCATTCACAAACTCACAATTGTCAGGGAAACTATCAGGTAAGTTAAGTATTCCTTGAATGGATTTTGCATCAATCTTACAAGGTATTTTAGATGTGGTATGACTCATGATGACTCTTTCAGAAGGTGAATAACTGCTTGTGCACCATTCAACAAACTCTGGAAACGGTAAAGTCTGTTCAATGGCGAAATAATACGAAAAAGACTTGCAGAAACTCAAAACGTCATTTCCCTACAAATTACACTGCCACAACTATTCCTTAGAGATTGATACATTTCCAATTGATAAAACTAGGTCACATACATTTCTGTCTCTATCAACAACAAATTACTCCCTTTCATTCAGAACTTTGCTTAAAACTCCTAACCCCTGTTCTCTTTCCATAACGGACAATGGCGATAATTATTTGAACGAAGCTTAAGTGTTTTAAGGCTTATCTATGACTGTGATTGTAGATATGTAAGGTTGACTTCAGAAATATGGTGGGTTGTCTCCTTCTCTCGTCTACAGCATGCAAATAAAAATGATTTTTTAAAACCAAGTCAACTTTACCTTTATAGAACGGTCTATTCCGGAGCCTCCACTAAGCGTTTTTTCCTTAACTGCTTTTCTCCGTAGAATTTACTTTGAGTCACCACGTGTAACGTGGTTTACATTCCACTACCACCTTTCCATTTTAACCATCTTGCAACTTTATCCTTCGGAACCAATAATAACCGTCGATGAGTTTTCACTATTTTCCTTAAACTGTTGGATTGAGATTGATGTACACATTCTGCTAGCCGTTTTTATTTTTTTAAACGTGCATCTTTACTCAGCGGAGTATTTCTCAACCATATATTTCATCTGCTTTATTCCATCACCGTTGATCTTCAAGCTTCGTTAACCATATTCGCTTCTCCTTATCTCCTGCGCATCTTTATCTAGCGGATTTGTTTTAACCCGTAGATATTCACCTTAATCATTCTATACCATTGGATTACATTCCAAATTGACCATTATGCACCATTTGATAATAGAATCAAACTATTAGACTTAGCCAAGTTCATGTATCCTTTTATTACTCCATCATATTCTTCCTCAGCTGTTCAAAATAGAGGTGCTAACAACTCGCTCCAACTGGGGATGATATCCTCCCTGTGAGGTATCAAAGAACTCGTAGACCAGGTGCCTATCTTTAATCTTTATGTCCAAACTTCCAAACTTTTTACTTTTTATCTGATATATTTATATTAAAGAAAAATGGCTTACCTCCTAAATCTTAGGGCCTTCACTCTGGGATTTAAAATATTCGGCTCACCATCTGTACTACTTTCAAGAAATCAAATATTTACAAACTATGGTACAGCTTTACCTTACACCTTAGGACAGATAATGCTTCAAAAATCTTCCATTGACAGGGTTACTCTCCAAAGAAACCCCATTCGGATATTCCAAAAGAAATGCATTTTGCCCTCTGTGACCTGCAATAACATAAGGACCCACCCACATGTGATCAAATTTTCCATTTTTATCTTCTTTAGGAGCATCCCATTTTAACACCAGGTCATCAATCTGGAATTGTTCTTCTTTCACCCTTCTATCAAAAGTATTTTTCATTTTTTCTTGGTGTGTCTGCACTTTATCATAAGCCTTATTCCTTTGCTCTTCTAACTCAATGATTTGGTTTATCCTTCTCTACATGTGGTTTGGCTCTTCTTGCTGCTCTTGAAAATAACTCATAACCCAAACACCCAATGATGCTGGAAAAACAACTTCAGTTCCATATACTAATTGGAAAGGAGACATCCCAATCGCTCTTTTAGTACTAATCCTGTTGACCCATAAAGCATATTTTAGTTTGGTATACCAAGATCTCTTATTATCTTCTAACAACTTCTTAATAATACTTACCAGGCTCTTATTTGAAGACTCGGCCAACCCATTTCCTTGTGGATAATAAGCAATTGAATGATTTAAGCTGATATGATATTTATGACAGAAATTAATCATCTTTTTGGATTTGAAGGCTACTGAATTATCAGTCACTATTCTCTTGGGGAACCCAAACCTAGCTAGTATGTTTTCCTCAACAAAGTCCATAATTACGGTCTTAGTGGCTCTCCTAGTAGGAATTGTTTCGATCCATTTTGTGAAATAATCTGTGGCTGTTAAGATCCATTTATGTTGTCCTAAATAATTTGAGTTTATTTCTCCAATGAAATCCAAACCCCACTGTTGAAAATGAGCTTCTAATATTATTGGATTAAGAGAAAGGGGAATTACCTTTCTTTTACCGTAAAAAATCTGGCATTGATGACATATGCTAGTTTCTTTATACACATCTGAAAACAATGTTGGCCAATAATAACCCACTCTTAAGATTTTATTTGTTGTCACCTTCCAAGAATGATGTCCCCCACAATCTCCTTTATGAAATTCTTTTATTGTATGCTAGGATTCATTTTCTAAAAGGAAATTTAGTAACACACCTCCAGGGTCCTTCCAATAAAAATATCGATTTATAATAAAAAAATTTAGCATCTTTCAACTTCACCGATCTTTCTCTTGATTTACTAAATCATACTGGTGCTTGTAATTTTTGAAGAACATGAACAATATCAGAGTACCATGGAGATGCAACAAATTCAATCATTACTTCCACCTCTGTATCCAACTGATGAGACTGACTAGATAAGAAATTAAGCTGTAAAGACTCACAGTTTGACTCTGTCATCATTTTCGCCAATCCCTACCCTTTAACCAACTTGGTAGGTTTAATCTCTATGTCATACTCCAGCAATGTCTCTATCCATTTCACCCTTCTTCCTTCTGGGTCAGGTTGTGTGAGAATCCCTTTTACCGCAGCAGTTGGAACATGAGCAATTACATGTGAGTGAAGAATATACACCCTGAAATCTTTCAATGCTTTAACCAAAGCATATGTCTACTTCTCCATGATATCATATTTCAATTCTCCATCCCTCAACATCTTGCTGAAAAATGCTATGGGTTGCTCCATGTTCGCATCATTCTTTTGTAACAAAACTGCAGGAATAGTATGTTCTGAAGCATAAGAAAATATTAGAAAATATTTAGTGAAATCTGGACTCACCAACACTGGAGCCTCCAAAATAGCTTGTTTTATTTCCTTAAAAGACCTCCTGGCTTCCGCTGTCCAGTTTATCTCATGACCCTTTTTCAACATATTTGTAATATTCATTAAGATTTCAGCAAAACTAGGCACGAACCTTCTTAAAAAATTTACTTGTCCCAAGAATGATTGTATTTATTTTTTACTCCTTGGTTCTCCTACCTTCAAAATAGCACTGAATCTATTAGGATCAATATTTATTCCATCTTTAGAGATTATGTGGCCAACAATTTTCCTTCTTCTAGCACAAAATTTGATTTCTTTGGATTCAATGATATGCCAAATTTCCTACACTTCATGAATTTTTTTTCGAAATGATGAATATGCTCTCTATTAGACCTTGAATAAACTGTGATGTCATCCATGTAAATTACCACAAATTTACCAATTTCTCCCGCAAAAGAAATATCCATGGCACGCTAGAAAGTAGCCCCTGCATTCATCAAACCAAAAGGATTTTTTACATACATAAATGTGCTCCATGGTGTAGTAAAGGAAATCTTCTCTTGATCTTCAGGTAGCATCTTAATTTGATTGTAACCAGAAAAACCATCCATCATTGAAGTTCTTTCTGCTCCAACCACCTTCTACAATATATGGTCCATCTTCGGCAAAGGATAATTATCTTTCATAGTGACCTTGTTCAAATTTCTGAAGTCTATGCAAAGTCTTATTTCTCCTTTCTTCTTTCTAATATAAACTAAATTAGCAACCCATATTGAGAATCTTAAAGTCACGATAATCTTGGCATCAAATAATTTTTTAATTTCCTTCTCAATGACTAGTAGCAGCTTTGGATTTATTCTTCTAAGCTTCTGTCTGAAAGGTTTTTCTCCAGGCTTGATGGGAATAGTGTGTTGTATTATTGAAGTATCATATTCCTTAAGTTATTCATAACTCTAGGAAAATACATCTGTATACCTTTTCATCAAGTTCACATATTCTTCTTTTTCCTTCATAGGCAGTTTTTTTGACAGTTTCACAATCTTTGGATTCTCTTTCGTACCAATATTCCTATCTTCAACAACATTATCAGTAGGCTTCACTTTAGGGTTTTTAGCAACATCATTCTGATCAAAACGATTTTCTAAAGGGATCAAACCTCTTGGTATAAAATTGTTTTTGAATTGAATGATATCTTTCCTTCCTAAAGTTCCCTTCAATTTTTCAGTACCACTCTTTTCTTCTTCACTTTCTTCAGCATTTTGGAAATTCTCACAGTTATCGTTTTCAGCATCAATATGAGTATTTACAAATTCTCTTGACAATTCTAAAAACCTTTTTATCTACATATCATCCTCAAACACCTGCCAATATTTAGAATTATGAGGTATAGATGGTCTGTTCACAATGTCTACTTGATATTCCTTTTGACCTACACTTGGGGTTTTCAATTTTCCAACAGCTACTGCCAAAGAATCACCTACTGTATTCTCATATCTGGGAACCACCTTAATTGTATGCTCTGTTAAAAAGTTACCAATCATCTCCCATACTTCATTTCTATAAGCTCTCATCCGAGGATGTTTGGTTTGATAACTATCATTCACCTGATTTATCACCAACTCTGAATCCCCAAAAACTTTTATCCTCTGTTCTTCCAGATCTTTCAATGCATGCAATCCAAGTAACAAAGCTTCATATTCAGCTACATTATTTGTGCATTCAAATGTTATCTTATATGATAAAGCTTTAAAATCCATGATAGGAGAAATTATGTACACACCAGCACCATCACCAACCTTTGCTAGAGATCCATCAAAATACATAGTCCACAAACCTTCTCTTTTTTGTTTATCTTCCAAAGAATTTTGTTCTATCACTCCTTCCTTTTTATTTTCTTCAGATTTCATTTGCAATGTAGACTCCAAATCACACGGGACAGTATCATTAAAGAAAATAGAATAACCCAAATCAGTATCGACAACATATATATGATGAATTTCGGGTTTATCTTGACTACTCACTACATAAGGAGTTCTTTTCTCACTATACATCCTCTTACTCCCATCTTGGACAGGAATAGTGGCATATGACATATCCATTTGTAAACTACCTTTCCACTTTGAAGTCCAAGACCTTGATAACAACACCCCAAATTTTGGTGGAATATTTGCCACTACTACATCCATTGCTATTGTTTTATATGGCAATTTATTCAAAGTTACTACCATATCCTTAATTAAACCAAGACATTTCACCCTCCTGGAATCAAAAGAATACAAATCTTTATAAGGTCTTATCACTTTTTTGTTCAAGAATAAACACCCTTGTAACCGAGGGTCTGGGGTTACCAACGTACTCTTAAAACTTTCAGACAATCATATTTAAAGTACAGAAAAGGAATAGGAAGAAATGTTGAACTCACCCGATTAGCGACGGTTGATCCAAGCTTTCTCTTCTCCGGTTTTGCTCCTCTCCAAAGCTTTCACGGATGCACCTCCTTCACCTGCAAAGAGAAAATCCTCCAAGTGCAATCTTACACATGTATATATGACAAGTTAGATAAAAAATATATAGAGTACTTAATCATAAATATTCATCAAACCATGAAACATGAAAGAGACTCAACACAAAGTTGGAAGAGGGATTATCTTTATCTACAGTAGTGAATGAGATAAGTGTACAACCCAATGCCTGAAGCAAGGACTCCTCTGCAAACAAAGGATGCTGCTCCAAATAATTCTAAAGATATACCACCAGCATAACTTTTATCTCCAAATATGGTTGATCAATGCCCTCCCCAAGGCCTTTATTTATACTTAGGGAAATAGAGCAGTTTCGAAGGTTGAGGAGGTTGAGACAGTTAAGATAGTTAATGATTAGGGCTTAACAAATATCCATTAATCATGTTATATTATTTTTAATGTCGAATGGAGGTATACGCAAGTATTGATACTGGCAACCCGCGTATGACATGTGAGTTACTCTAAGGGAAACCCGCGTATAGATCTGTACACGTGTTGCAATGAAAATACTCATGTACAGTACGCGGTATGCTGTGGAAATAGTCCCGTATGTACGCGAGTTTCCATGGAAAGAGTTGTGTATAGCAATTAACATATAAAAAGGTAAAATGGAAAACTGGTTGGATAGTGAGTGCATCTCATGTCATGCCCATCTATAGTGTTTAGGCAACCTTCAATCCATAAATGTCCTTTTGTGTGCCAACATATGAAGTGTCAACACTTGGACGGAGAAGTGCCATTTGGGTTGATAACACACTTCCAGTCCTGAACTTTTGACTACACCCTTTGGCATTAGATTATGTGATGCACCTGAATCTAACATTGCATCATGAACCACCATATTGTGCACATTCAAACTCAAATAAAAAGGAGGAACTTCTTCATTATATATTCTTTCAACTTTTGGCCCAAATAAAATTGTAGGATTGTCATCTGTCAACTCTAAAATGTCAGACTGAAATTCTCCTTGACCTTTAACCATCTTTGTTATGGTATCTTTGTAATCATTATTCCTCAACAACTCATTAAAAGGAATAGAGATTTTCAGCTTGGAAAGTTCATTCTGCAAATTAAAATTAGAATTAACTTTCTCTACATCTATTGGCGCTACTTTTTTCATTCCTTTTGTTTTTTGTATTTCGTTCTCAACTTCTTTATTTACAATAGACTCTTTTTATATTTCCTTTCCTTTTTCTATATTTAATGCACTAGTGGAAGGATGATTTGGATTTAGCCTCCCTTTATTTATAACAAATTCTCTATTTCTCAATCTAATCTTCCTCTGTACATCATCCATAGCATGCAGATAACCCCTATGATACTTCTCTTACTCCCTTTCAAATTCTTCATTTCAATCTTCCTGTGCAAACATGCTATGTTCTTCTTTAGTAAGATATATCTCTGAATCTAATTCCCCAAACAGATCAATTTCATTCTCAGCAGGATCTTCTTCATCAACAACATAATTCTCAGGGAATGGTGGTTGAATCTGCTGCTCTTCTTGATTCCTTGGATTTCTCATATCTCTTTGCCTATTTTGTGGAGGCATAGGAGGATTTGGTCTTCTAAAATTCAGATTTCTAATTTGAGGATCAGCTTGTTCTCTATTGAATGATTTTTTGTCCACAGTCAATCTATCCATCAACTTCTCCATTGTCTTTAACATCATTTCAAATTTAATATCAGTAGCAGAAGAAGAAGTAGAGGGAATATTTTCTTATTTTTTCCTCCTATCAATGTCTCTGTGTTTCATTTTTCCACTTGCCATCATATTCGCTTCCACTTCTAAAGCATCTGTAAACATAGCAGCAAGACTCACTGATTTTCTTTCCCTTAACTAAAATGCAAAGTCATTATCAAAAGCTCCAACATAATGAAGTTTAGCAGCAACTACAAAAGGTTTTATATATTCTGGAATGGAATTATAAACTCTCATAAACCTGCTTGAAAATTCATGAATAGATTCAAAACCTCCCTTCTTAAGACTAGTATACTGGGACAAAAGCTGCAAAGGACTCAGTTTGTCATCCCACCTTTCTAAAAATGCATTCTGGAAGGCTTGGAAAGTTAATATAGATGCAGCCGGAAAATATTAAACCATTTCTTTGCTTCCCCTGATAAACTTTGAGCAAACAACCGCATTTTAACATCTACATAATCGAATTCCTCCAAGTCCACAAAATCTTCAAATTTAGCCACATGCTTCTTTGCAGTTATGTCTCCTTCTCCATCGAATATAGAAATTATTTGGGAATAATTTTGGGGAAGATCATGCAATACAGTAGGTAAACGCAAAGGAGCAAATCTAGCTGCCATTGGCCTAGGTGGATTCAGAGGTACTAAGAAGTTTTGAGTATTTTGAACGACAAGTGTTTCTTCAACTTTTGCAGACTGTTGCAGATCTCTCCAAAGGGAATCAAGTAAATAAGATTCTAATCTACAGGGGTTAAATTCAGTGCTTTTAAGATCAGATTCAGATTTAGACCTCAACAAACCCTTTCCAATATTAACTTCCCATTCTTGATAAAAAATACTATGAGAATCTTGAGAAGATGATGCACCAAATAGAGAAATATCCATCCTTTCTTTATCTTTTTTCTTAAATAATTTTTCTGGATATTCCAGACTCAAAATTTCAGTATCAGAATTACCTCGTGTATGTCTTTTCGAAGAAAGAATGACTTCTGAAATTTTGATATACTCTTAAACTGGAATCACCAGGGAAAATATACAACCTTCTTCACTTACAAAAAATTCTTGTTTTCCCACAGAAATCTTTTCTTGATCTTTACAACTCTGTTGTTCTTCCCGGGGTGGATTTGCACTTTTGTTCACCAGCAGCGGTGTAATTTGTTAACAATCAGAATGTACCTAGGTTGTAAAAGGTAAATCCCAAAGGTAACAACAAAAACCACTTTGGAAAGAAACTGTCTTTTCTTTCCAGAGAGGGATCTCTCAAGTATAAATTTAACAGGGCCAGATATAGGAATCAATACTTTAAAATTATGCAGATGGTTGAAACAACACATATAACCATTGGGCAATGGAGTCAAATAGATAAAGATAACACAAATATTTCATACATGGGATTTCAACAAAGGCAAGATAACCATCCAGTTACAGTCATTCATTGATTTCAGGTGAATGAGAAAGAAACATGAACAATCCATCAATATAGAGCATCATAAGATGAATTCCATATCAAATTTAGTAGAAATATTTATGAAATATCTGAAACAATAGCCAGAGCATAACAAGCATGGATTCTGAACTATTCAACACTACGCTTCAAATATGAAGAAAACAAAATGGAATGTAGGCACTTAGAAGACAATCACATAGAAAGGAAAGGCACAGAATGTAACATAAATGACACAGGAATCTCTGATGATTAACCAACATTCGTATTTGTTATTTCAAAAATTATATGTCCTCAAAAAACACATCGATAAAACATATGGGTTCCAACCCCCAATACATCAAGTAAATTCAAATATATACATAAATAACTTCTTCCCAATAAGATCAATAACTGAATAATCTGTTAATCAAAGTTTTTTGTAACTATATCCCTAACAACTAGGAATAAAATACATGCTTCGATTCTGATAACAGATCATTTAATTATAATGAACTTGGTGACAGCAAGGCCTAAATAAGCAGCTCCATGATGCGCAACACCTGTTCTTAAGGATGAAGAATATACTTGGTCTTCCCAAATATTTCCATGGTCCTCCATTGTTCTGCACCTGGCGTGTCATACTCTGTCATTTCTCTGATAGATACTTCCAGATCCAAATAGGCCTCATAAGATACAGTGGGCAATCCTCCTCTAACGATCAGAAACTTTTGCAATATTTCGAAATCTTTTGTTAATTTCTCTATGATGATTTTCCCAGTCAATCCTTTTACCAAGTCTTAAAACTTGGAATGGTCCATGCGGTTTTGTACTAATAGATTATGATAATGTTCCTGAGAAAATAGTCTTCCCTCATCATCCCAGAAAGAAGGGAGGTCGTCTTCAAATAACTCCTTAAAAGAACGCTTGAAATCATTTATCTGTGAAGACATTGCATTTCATTTATCTTGCACCACCTTCATGAGCTAATGTTTGTTAATAAATTTCTTCGACCATAGTACAATGGCTACTCTGTCTTTAATTCCAATCTCCTGCAACTTTTGATATGCTAGAGAATTCAAAAAATTCAAAGCATTTTGAGCTGTGTTTAAAGGCTTCTTCTCCATGGTCTCATTTGCCAACTTTAATCTCTGAGTGGCTAAACTAACTAATTCACTCTGATCATCAATAAAATTTAGATAATGTCTAATCTTAGTAACTTCCACAGATAATGTATCCCATATTATATGCTTAGCTCCTTGTAGAGGATCCTTTCCTGTATTTCTTTCTTTCAACTCATTAAACTTTTTCTGCAACTGGCTTTTATCATGTAATATTTTATTCTTATTTTCAATCATTCTAGCCAGTTCCGATTTAATCTTCTCATTTTCTTCTTTCAATTCCTTGATTTCCACATCCTTTAGACTCACCTATGACATTGGCACTAACAAATAATCAGCATAAAATTCACTTAAAGGTTTTTCAATATTTACGAGAGATAAATATGTATCAGCAGGAATTTGGCTCATCAGCTCTTCCATGATTTCCTTTTCATCGTTTCGATCTTTTTTGAACTTTGAAATCTAGGTCATTAATTCAGTTCTCTCCATTTCACATTTGTTTTTTTCCTCCTGCAATTTCAATGCTTTGCCTTTGTAATCCATCATCTCTTGATAAAGTTTATCTTTTTCTTCTTGCAATGCAAATAACTCTGGGGACTGAGCGTGTTCAGAATTTGGGATTTTCAGCCTCTTTTTCAATACCTGGATGGTATTGTCTTTTTCCTCCAAAATATTTTTAGTGGCCTGTGCATTTCCTGGTTCACTTTCCAAACTTATAACATCTGCCTGTAGCTTCTTAATCTGGATCAAATTCGCTTTATTCTCTATTTTCTCATGTTTTAACTGGACTTCCATTTTATCTACAAGGGCTTGCAATTTGTTAATTTTCATAATGGAATTTAATAAATATGAATAAATAATATCTCACATCTGCTTGTGGAGCTAAATCTTGTCAGGGACATTGATTTTATCTAGCCTTACTTCCATCTCAGATACTTTTTTATCACTTACCATAGCGAAATTCAAGGTGTTCCTCTCCACATCCCGAGTAGAAATCAGTGATGTATTTTGGTTGACTAGACTTCTAACTCAAGGAAGTAGATTTTTGGTCTCCTCTGATTTGAAACCTAAACTGGGCTCTGCACTACCTCTCCTCCAAAGGAAAACTGATGCATTTCTACTGACTTCTTCGGGAACAAAACTATTTTCTTTGAATATTCTGAAACTATTTCTCCTAAAACTTGATCATCGTGAGAATGTGTTTTAATATTTTTATATGAACTGTTTTCATCCACATCCATATCCTCCAGCTCAGAAAGGCTTCTCTTATTCAGAATGCTAGGATTTTCAGGTGCTTGAACTACTGTAATCAACCCACCGCTCCTACTTTCATCAAATCCTGGACTTTCTACAAAACAAGACAAATTGGCTATTTCCTCTAAACCTTCAACAACCTGATGATTGAATGGTTTGTTTTTATTTGATTTCTTCCTTTGAGAATTTATATGATGTGGATCATAATTGATTCTTTGTTCTTTCTGGAAATCCATAATTTCTAATAACTTTTCCACAATCATCAAGGCACTTTTGTTTTTGAAAATAAATGGACCAACTTTAAGGAGAAATTTAATATTAGAAGACTTCTTGAATGCTCCAAAATGCTCCGCCTCTGCACATAATATTTGCCTCATGAAATCAAGTGCAAAAATTCTAGGAGTTATAAAAATAGGTAACTTGTATAGTTCCCTAGTGAAACCATACACCCTCAAAACATTAAAATCTTTGTATAAGAACCAATCTCCTATTTTGTCCTTTGAAGATGACTACAAAATGAGTTTCATTTCTTCTAGTACCCTTGGTAACACTTCATCAAATAGAAACTTGTACATCTCGAACATAATGGAATTTACAAACTCAAACATATTGATTTGTTTTGGAAGATCTGGAGAGAAAATAGTGGATAGGAATTGTAATTCTGATACATTTGAACACAACAATATGTTCAACAGGTATGACTGATATTTGGAAAACTTGACCTTTGGAAACTTGACTAACTGGAGATGGATGACTTTCACTAAATACTCATCCAGATGAAAATAATTGACTAAATGGGACTCAAGATTAATTGAACTCATTCTCAGTAAAAAACCTAAAACAACTTCACTGATATGAATGCCATCATCTAAACCTAAAATTTGACAGACCAAAGACATAACCAATTGCACTTCTTCTTTGAAAATGTGAAATTTATACGGCAGAAAAAGACCCTCTAATGACTAACCTTCATTAAGGATACTGGACAGAAACCCACATCTAATTTCGGTTTTACAACTTTTGTACATTTCGGCTAAGACAGACTCATTCACAAACTCACAATTGTTAGGGAAACTATTAGGTAAATTAAGTATTCCACGAATGGATTTTGCATCAATCTTACAAAGTATTTTAGATGTGGTATGACTCATGATGACTCTTTCAGAAGGTGAATAACTGCTTGCGCACCATTCAACAAACTCTGGAAATGGTAAAGTCTGTTCAATGGAAAAATAATACGAAAAAGACTTGCAAAAACTCAAAACATTATTTCCCTGCAAATTACATTGCCACAACCATTCCTTAGATATTGATACATTTGCAATTGATAAAACTGGGTCACACACATTTCTGTCTCTATCAACAACAAATTCATCCCTTTCATCCAGAACTCTGCTTAAAAATCCTAACCCTTGTTCTCTTTCCATAACGAACAATGGCGATAATTCTTTGAACGAAGCTTAAGTGTTTTAAGGATTACCTGTGACTGTGACTGTAGATATGTAATGTTGACTTCAGAAAGATAGCGTGCTGTCTCCTTCGCTCATCCGCAGCATGCAAATAAAAATGATTTTTTAAAACCAAGTCAACTTTACCTTTATAGAACGGTCTATTCTGGAGCCTCCACTAAGTGGTTTTTCCTTGACTTCTTTTCTCCACGGAATTTACTTCGAGTCGCCACATGTAACGTGGTTTACATTCTACTACCACCTTTCTATTTTAACCATCTTGCAACTTTATCCTCCGGAACCGATAATAAGCATCGATGAGTTTTCACCCTTTTCCTTAAACCATTGGATTGAGATTGATGTACACATTCCGCTAGCCCTTTTTATTTTTTTAAACGTGCATATTTACTTAGCGGAGTATTTCTCAACCATAGAATTCATTTTCTTTATTCCATCACTGTTGATCTTCAAGCTTCGTTAACCATATTCACTTCTCCTTATCTCATGCGCATCTTTATCTAGCAGATATGTTTTAACTCGTAGATATTCACCTTAATCATTCTATACCATCGGATTACGTTCCAAATTGAACATTATGCGCCATTTGATAATAGAATCAAACTATTAAACTTAGCCAAGTTCATGTATCCTTTTATTACTCCTCCATCATATTCTTCCTAAGCTGTTCAAAATAGAGGTGCTAACGGCATTCTTTAGGTATTTTTGTATTGCAAAATCCATTTTCTTCTTAGTAATTTATAAGTTAATTACCACACTTGTACATCCATTGCCATCATTTGTTCCCTTTTTAAGATTTACATGGATTTACTGTTTTAATGCCTCATTAACTCGATTCTCCCTTATTTTGGGAAATACCTAACGTGGTGATTGTAACGGGATGAAAATGGAGGAATAGAATTGGTTCAGGTATGCTTCCATTTACGAATTTCCCCATTGGTTAAGTGAGGGCTCTTTGATTCTTCTGGCAGGATTTTCTCTCTATTAAGAATATTCATTCCTCTCCTCAAATCCCCCATCCAAAAAAATTTCAAGAGTATTTTACCTAGGTATATGAATATAAACTTATCCATGAACGAGCATTTGAAAATATATACAGGGTTATTATACCTAAGTAAATTCGTCATTTATTTTTCTTTGTATCGACAGGGAATGATATTGTAGAATTTCTCTTAATTTATAAAATGGTTGGCCCAGTTTTGAGCCACTGACACTTGTGAACATAATATTTTCTCCTATTATCTCTTTCTTCAGTGATATGATAAATCCATGGAACGAATACCTTTCCATGATTCGACAGTTGAGAGCTGCAATTTAGTTTCTTGTAAATTGAGATATACTCAGAATTCAGTGTAACCTCTTCCATCATGGGAAAATAGAATCGACTAATTCCACCCCCAAATGGTTTCATAACATCCTTTTTTGCGTGTTATCTCCCAGGAAATAATTCCAATGCATCAATATCGTATTTACCATTGAACCTGCGCATAATATATATATTAAATAACCATGTAGATTACACAAATAAACATCAATTAAAAATAGATGAAGAAATTATTATAAAGGGTGAAATAATAAGAAATTAAAAAATACTCCCTTCTTCATGGTTTTGTAATATCCTTGAACTACCCATTGTCTTCCTTCGGTGATTCATTTTCCATTCCGAGATAAATGACATTATTGATCATGTGGTGAACTTATACAGAGTTTGCATCAGTGTGATTATACACACAAGATAACTACAATCTAGAGGTTTGTTCAAAATAAGAGTTATGACTGGCGATGGAGGATCCACATATTTCTCCTTTGAATGATCTGCGATGTATTGGATACCTCCATGTTTGTTGATTAAGTGGTATCTTTATGCAACGTGGTTGGTAGTAATTATTGCTCTTTAATGTAGTGCATGTGGTCACTAATAATTGCCCCCAAGGTTGCATATAAAGTGTCCAGGAAACTTGCAGAGACAAGCTATTTTTGGATAATTAGTTGTATGAGTTACACGCTTTGATTAGTTTGTTAAGATCCTCTATAATTATCATTAGGTGTCGATCCATGTTTTATCCTTTCCCTAGAGGACAATAAATACAAACCAAATTTTAATTATCCCAGAGTACCTTATTGGTTTATACTTGGATCTCTTCTACCTTTTTTATCATGCTTTGGCATAGACTTGATAACCAACCTGTTTCAACAAGTCATACTTTCTTCAATTATTTCTCAATTTCAGGCTTGACTGGGAGAAAAAGAATCTCTATCACTGAGGTTATAGCTGGTTTATGTTGTTACATATATATAATCAAGCAAAATTCTATTTATTATTCATCATTAAGTAGTTGTGATTATAGGCTATTTTATGTACCGATGGGTTTTGTGATGACCTCATCCTAAATTTCATAGAATTCTCAAAAAATCCAACATGGTACCTTAAATTGCCTTCGAACCACATTCTATCAAAATTCAATGAAGGTCTGACTTCTGCAATGGTTGTGGTTGGCAGATGGTCTATATCTAAGGTAAAGCTACCGTTGTCATTAATGGAAAGGATCATATTTTCATCTCTTTTTCCCCAATAATTGATCATTACTATATTCATAGGAGCTCTATAAGTGACCATTAATATCCATCTCTGTAACTCTTCTCCCATTTATCAGATGTGATTCAAAATTATAAATATCAATGCAAGAAGAGAAGTATGTAAAAGAGCCATTTCTCAGAAACAATTTACAAGCAGTTCTTTGTGGTTGGTTTGAGATAGAGACAATTCACAGCTTTAAAGAAGACTTGGCTACTATGTAAAGACATCCGAGAATAGTTGAGTTTATCTACAAAGAAGTGAAAAAATTCTTTTAGGACACAAACTCATGATATTTTCAAGAGAAAACGTTAAGGGTCAAATCCAACTCCAAATATGCATGCGGAATGCCAAAATTGAAAATTGCATACCTACAATCTTAAAAAATGGACTTGGACACTAAGTAATAGAGTATTCTATACCAGCGATGATTTCGCGTCATCGCTATGAGTTAATATTGACATGAATTCACTATTTTCCAACTTCTTTGTGCCAAATAAATTTGTTTATAGGAGCAGGTAAGGAGCCAACAATTTGGAATTTTCTAATCTTCCTTCATTATAGTGCTAATCCTAGTTAGAAATTTGTTTTTTCATCATTGATGTATCTTAGGATATCATAAATATTTTTGTATTACAGGTATATCCACTTTTGAAATTGATTATGAATTCAATGTAGACTCACTATTGGAAGTAAGATTTTGCGATCTTGTTACAACTTGCAAGTCAAAATATTTCAAATCTTACAAGAGATATAGGGTAAGGAACTTGTTTAAATTTGTTATCTGTTTATAACTCTATCTAGCTAGAACTCGTTTAAATTTGTTACCTTTTTATAAATCTATATGTTCATTGTAGGTTTTCTTCTTAATTGTATCTTTACTTAATTTGATGTGCTTCTAGCATCCCTTGATAGAGCATCAAATTTGAAAAATGGGATCAACAAGTACACCAACAATTTAAGGGTTTATATTATTTACATGATTTCTAGGAGAATTAGAAATGATAAATCTATTGATATGATAAATCAATATAGTATAGATCAAGGTTTTCTGAGTTTTGGGTTACATAGAAATACAGGATAGTTCCATTCATGGTAAGAGCCTTTTTAGCAAGGCCTCACAAGGATGAGAATATTCCCATGAACTAGATAAAACTCAAATATCAGACATCTAGGGTTCAATTTGATTCAATTCATACTCTGAAACTTATTTTCTTTCTTTCTCTACTTAAATGTTGAGTAAGTTATTAGACTAGTAGTTCTATTCACTAATTTTCCAATTTTAATAAAGTGTTTGATAATATTTTTATCAGCCTTAGCATATTGACGTTTACATTTATGAAATGTATAGGTCCAACGGAAGAGATTTGGCGTTATTATTTTCTACAAGTCAATACGTTCTTCCTACAATTTTACATACTATGCCAAAGCTTAAGGTTCTTATCATGTACAATCACAGTTGAAAGCGTTCAATACTTAATGGGCTTCTAGGACTGTATTCAATTACCCATATTAAGTCTAAGCTGTCACAGCCTTGTCGGCTCGTCTCCTAACTTTCCTTTTCAAAATCGTGCGACACTTCCAGGGAGCACCTTGAGAGCTTGGCTAACTCAAGGGCGCGCCCGTAGACTACTCCTAGACCAGTGAAAGTACTTCACCTAAAATGTTATTAGTTTACTTAATAACACCTTATTCGACACATTTAATAAAGTTCAACAATGTACACAACATCCACGAACATAACACAAAAAAGACAGGTGGGGTTTCCCAACTAGCGAACCCTGAAAGCTTCATTTATTAAGATAACAAAAATTTACATCAATTGAGTTGCCAAACCGATAGAGCTCCGTGTGCGCCCAACAAGATAACACACAACAAGATTACATAAGATAAACTCCAGACTCCTCCTACCTACGGATGCAGCTTCCCAGCGAATTCTCTACTGCGTCTTCTTATTGAACAATTCCTATTTGACCTCTTTCCCAATGAGCGCACTTCCTTCTATAAGCTTCCTGAGAGAGTGCTCTTCAAAGTGGCATGAATTTTCTTGGCGCCCATGATTTCCTTTGTCAGCGTCCAACTCACGCATCCACCATCCATGTGCTCTTGTTTTATAGCATGTTGCTCAAGTAAATTGGCACCCTTTCGTTCAAGTGCCCGTCGTGGGAAGGCGTGTCGCACGCCTCCTCTCGGATGTGCTACGCACCCAACGCTTATTCATTTCCACATGTCGCATGACCAAGGTAGCCCTCATTGCGGGCTTCTAGTGCGAGTGCAAGGTGTGTTGTGAGGCTTTCCAAGCGCTCACGCTTCGTTTGGTAGAGGAGCGCTCCCAACTTGTTGGTGTGTCCTCAAGAGTCCGACACATCTCAAGTGGGGCATGCGGGAGGGCCATGACAACCTCCCCCACTTGATTGTGCACTGTACTGGTGACGCTTCCTCTTCCATGGGTTCCATCGAGGTGGGATCCCACGCTCCTATTGGAATGATTTTGATCACCTCCTTTGATTTCCACAAAGTGTTCTTCCATTCCCAACTGTTCTCCTCATTCAGAAGTCCCTTCTACTTGATAAAATACTCCAATTGAGATTCTTTGTTGCGCTTGTTGAACTGGTGCCCCAAGATGGATTCTACCTCACTATTAGGCCTATTAATGATCATAGCAGGAGAACATGTAGGCACATTCCATTCTAGTTCATCTTTATTATATAGGATTCTACGAAGCTAGCCGACATGGAATACTGGGTGGTATGCACGTAGGTGTTCCAGGAGCTTGAGCTTGTAAGCGACCTTGCCTACCTTCTCCAAAATCTCGAATGGACCATCATATATCCTCATCAAAGAGATTGCTAGACCCTTCAGAGTAACAAACTATTCACACCCAAGTTTGAGGAGGACACTCTCTCCAACTTGGAACTCCTCGTCCCTGCATTTATTATCCACCCACTTCTTCATCTGTTTGGTTACATTCTCTAAGTGCGCCTTATCCAAATTCAACTTTTGTTCCCATTCCTTCATGAACTCCATCGTAGTTGGGTTCAATACTATATCACCTTTTGTAATGGCCTACAGTGTCAATGACTTCTTTCTGGTATCCAACTCGAATGGACTGTACTACATTGCTAAACTCATGTGCATGTGTTGCAGCTGCAACTGTTTTCCCAAATTTTCGAAATTTTGGACCCTCCTCTTAATTTTTATCTTGCCTAGAATCGTCTGGATTTATGAACTCTGTTTTTGTTTTCCCTCTGCTACAAATTTGGACTGTTTTGAGGTTAACTATCTTCATGCTTTTCGGAAAATTTCTTATGTATGAAACTGCTTTGAGTGTGGAATTTGGAGTTTGGTTTTAAATATTTCCCTTTGATCTGTGATTTCTTTCTTTCTTCTTGGAAGCCTATTTCTCATTTTTCGCCACTGTTTCGGGGGTGAAACAATCTTTGAGCGCTACCTAGTCGAAGTAACATTTTTAGTTCAATTGTTCGGAGGTTTTTTTTTAAACAACGTATTGGAGCCATTTTTCGTTATGAAGCCTCCATTGCGGAAGCTGAACGATGAGTATTTCTGCAGGGTAGTCTTGACTTCTTCGATGTCGTGTTGTTTTTGTTTTGACTTGTTTGCATTATTGGATGTTGGTTGAAGTTTGAGTCTAGGTTGTTTGATCTTTTTGAAGCCGTTGTTTTGGAAGTGAGACAAGATTTATGGACCGCTGCACGACTTTAAGTTTTCTGAACACTTAACGTTTTCACTTTGTTTCTGCACCATAGAGAAAATTTTATGAAGGCTGTAGTCTGTTTGTTTTCCGCCAATGTGGCTCCCGAGCAAACTAAGTGTCCGCCATAATACTACTCAGCTCGCCGATGCTTTGTCTAGATTTCTCCGATTTGTCTTTGGGCCCCGGGGTTTGTAGTATTTTCATCTTCTGCCATTGCAGCTATGTAATGCACTAACCTCCCGTTGTTGATGTCATCCCATTCGCCGACAGGGAACTTTTCCGCCCAATGCTTTGGCATTTAGCTCTTCTGAATCTGATAGACTTAACGGTCCCGTGGAACTCGTTGTCCGTTTGAAACCTGCCGTTGTGGCTGTAAGTAAGACTATCCGATTGATGTTTAAATGGTTCAAGCCACCGATAAGGTTTTTCCTGCCATCTTGTGAGTTTTTAATCCCTAGGTGGGAAGCGGTGCTTTTTTATTCTTGTTAAGGATTTCATGACAAGGGCGTAGTACTAAGCCTCATTTTGATGATGAGTCTTGTGTCTAGTATAGTTTAAGTTATTGAAAATATGTAGTCCTAATTAATGTGAATTTTTGTTTAACTACAGACGGACTCAGAAGATTCTTCAAATTACTACTGTGAGAAGACGTAGCTAAAGGACAAAGCTGAGGAAAGTTGGCTGAAAAGTGATAAGCAGAGTTTATTCTGAAATCAACGGATCTCAGAAGGACAAATAAAATTCAAGGCAGAATCGATGGCAACAAAAGCCCAGGCTTGGAAGGGGTCTGTCAGTTACCGAGTCGATCCCATTTATGAAGTACTCATAAGTTGAAATCTGAAATGTAACGCGTTATGTGAATCATGAGTACTCACGAAAAAAGACAAAATTGTGAGATTAAACGGTTTTTGGGGAAGTCCAAAGGTGAGATGTTTGGGGAAGCCCAAGGGTTTTGTTGTTTTTGTATAAAGAGAGGAAAGTTAGAGAGAATAAGGGGCTTTTTCCTGGAAAAACTTGTAAGCTATTGTTTGTAAGAGGAACTACTTCATTTTACAAGAAGAGATTGCAAATTTTGGCTGTTGGAGAAGGTGTTGTGTGGAATGTTTGAATGTGATAAAATGAGCAATGCTGAAGGGGAACTATTTCGTTTTCAACCGTGTTTCATTAACTATGAGAGTGTTCTAACTTTCTGAACCTATGTTCTTATCTGAATGTTCTCTGGTATATTCTGTGATAATTTCCATTAGGAGTAATGGAGGTTTTAACTATTGATGGGCTATCTTGTCGTGTATATCTTCATTCATGTTTATGTGTTTTGATTCTAAGAACAACTATCTATGATTGACCTTAACATGTGAAAAGTATTACGTTACTCATGAATTAATTTCTTTCTCTCTAGAGACAGCTTAGTTAGTATGTATTTTCTAGCTGTGTATGATTTAGATGTGAGAGAGTCTAAGACGAGAGGTAAGAACCTACGCATCACATTGTGACCGCTCCTTGCATTATTTATCAACCTGCATTTTACATAGGCACTTTCATATCATACTTTAAATCAAAAAATACAAAAATATATACGGTGGACCGAGCTGCAACCGGTAAAACCTTTATTTTTGTTACTTGACCTATGGTAGCCGGATCGCAAACCGGATGGATTCCCTACACCAAACAGTCACGGGCTAATTGGGAACGTTGACTGGGGAGAATCCCTTGTTGTTGTTTCCTACGAATTTCCAGGCCTCAATAATTTTTGGTGCTAGAAGGAGGGCCGCCAGTGCATGGCTGGCTGAGGAAACCCGTTTTCTCAAGATTATTCCACCGGTGACAGTTCAGAAGGCAGTTTGGTTCCCAATCCAATTCCTGAAGAGAAGGGTAGAGAACATTTGTATTCTGTAGACAACAAAGTTGTTAATGATCTGAGAAGACATACTAGGGCATACGTGAAGAATATTGGAGGATTACCGATTATCCCTGAATTTCCCAGAAGAGATTATAAAAGGAAATATCGTCCTATATTGGAAGATTCAGTGTTAGTTGGAGATTGGGAAGAGTTAGTAGAAGTAGCATTACAGGAGGTTGTTCAGCCTTTGATTCAAGTAGGCCCAAACACACCTCACAGTTCACCTATTAATATGCCTATTCATTCACCACCTCACTCTCCACCCAGACTCATGGCAGGTGTAAACGCAAATCAGCCACCCAACCCACCAAATCCACCACCTGCCTAGAAAGCCAGATCACCTTTAAACCTAACACCTCCTTTGCATGTTTTACCTCAATATTTTGAAAAGATGCTGCCCAAATTTGATCTAAACGAGAAGATGTTAGTATATGACCACTTGCAAAGTTTCTATTTGGCAATAGAAGGATTAAGGGTTGGGGAATATGAGGATGTAGCTTGTAGACTTTTTCCACACACCCTTAAAGGAGCAGCAGCATCGTGGTACTTTGGTTTTCCTGCAAACTCTATCCCTGATTGGGATACCTTTGAAAGGATTTTTAGAAGTAAGTATGCAACCCAAAAAATTCATCCAGCTCTCATGAAAGGACTATGCGCCTTAAAGAAAGAAAGAAAAGAGAAGGTGCATAGTTTTACCCAAATATTCTCAGCCTATCTTAAGAATTTTTCTGAAACTGACAAACCCTCGAATAAAGTCCTGATTGAATATTATACCTCAGCTCTAGGACCCGAGTTGGCCATGTTTGCCAAAATGAAGACCAAACCTACGCTAGCAGAGACTTATGAGGAAGCGGGGAGAGTAGAGGCTGAAAGGGAAAGTATCGAATATTATCCTAAACAGTCAGAAGAAAAAAATGTTGGGAGAAAAGCTTTGTGGTTTACTAAGCCTAAAGAAGAGCAATCACCAGATTTCGAAGGAATGGAAAAGATGATGCAGAAGCTTTCTAACAGAATCATAGACTTGGAAAAGGAAAAGGAAGCCCAAAAGTTCTACAAGCCTTATTACAAGAAAAGGGAAGATAAAAATCAAGCCCAATCTCCTCCTCACAACCCTGCATCTATGAACTTAACGGAGGTAGGAATGGATAACTTTTGCACTTTCCACCAACAACCCCATTCTGAAAAGAGTTGTCCTCAATGGATAAATTCAATGACGTTGGTCATGAATCAACTTTTGGATTCCAAATTAACTGAATACAATGATGAAGAAGGGAAAGATGACAATAAATCAACAGAAAAACATGAGGATGAAGCTATGGTTTTATGGGACTGTGTATCATTGTTTGATGCTGAGGAAGAAAGGGCTCTGAGACATGACGGCATCCTGGAAACAAATGTAACGACAAGAAGCCAGGGTTTGATTAAGGAAAACAGTCTTATGCTCCTGAAGATCAAAAGACTTCAAAAGAATGTTAAGAAATTTCAAAGTAGCTCCTCAGCTAATAAAATTCCGGAGTTTACCATCACCAGTCAAAATCCTAGATAGACCAGCATGCCTACTAAACCCAATGAAGAAAAAAAAAATGTTAGATCGAATCTCACAGAACATAAGATGGATTATGACATTGTGGAAGATATCAAGAAGGTGAGGGCAAACATCTCATTATTTGAAATGTGCAATGTGCCGCAATAGAAAGAAAAGCTATTGAAAGCACTTGAAGCATCAGAGGAGAGGCTGCCCACTGACAATCACCCCCAAGAAGAAGAAATTGGTGAAGCAAGTATGGGAGGTAAGCCTAAAAGCAAGAATCCACCTTTTCTCCTTACTTTTGAAAATTTCAACCATAACGTGCATAACTGCCTAGTAGACTCAGGGGCATTAGTCAATGTCATGCCACTGTCGGTCTGCAAAAAGATAAATGGACAACCTAAATCATCTACTTGGAGGGTCGTTCAGTTGGATAGAACGAATGTGAAGGTAATTGGAGAAATGGAGGATGTTCTCGTTCGCTTATCTTCAAATGATAAGGTGTGTCAAGTCATCAATATTGTGGTGGCTAACATACCGGAAGCTTATGGACTTGTTTTGAGAAAGGATTGGTCGGCAAAGTTGAATGGATATTTTGCCTCGAACTGGTCCCATCTGTGGCTACCATATAAAGGAATCCCAAATCAAATAAAATTTTGAGGGATCCCCACATGAAACACAATGTTACTCAGTTCGAAGAAAAAAATGAACCAGTGGATTCTATTTTGGGAAACTACTTTATTGAGCTGGAACCAAGAAACTATCAAGCGGAAGAAGCCAGCAATACATCATACGCTCAGCTTGATCTCCTTTGGTTTTCACAAGCTGATGAAATTGATTGTAAAATAGTAGACTTAGCTGTAGATGTAGGTGTTAATTCTTGCACAGTAGCGGTTAGCGATTTTTGGATGCTTTTCTTTGACGGTTCTAAAACTTTAGAGGGGTCGGGAGCTGGATGTGTCCTGATTGACCCTAAGAATAACAAACATTTTCTTTCATGTAGGTTAGAGTTTGAATGTACCAATAACATAGCCGAATATGAAGCATTGGTTCAGGGATTAAGGAAAGCAATTGAATTAAAGGCAACTAATCTGAAAGTGTTTGGAGATTCTGAAATAATTGTAAAACAAATTCGGAATCAAATTCATTGCATTTCTCCTCATTTAAAAGCTTATCAAAATGAAGTATGGGATTTACTTAAATGTTTTAATGCATTTAACATTGTATCGATTCCAAGACTTAAGAATGCAGCAGCTGACTTGTTGGCCACATCAGCTGCGAGGCTTATGCCCTCTAATAATCGATGTTCTGTTGAATTGCTTTTCAGGCCTTCGGTTCCAGATATGATTACCAATCTACGAGTGTTCGATGACGATCAGTAGATTATAGAATGCTTGAAAAATGACGAGGCATTCAAAGGGGTGATTATTGATGATGAAGAACATCAGGCTGAGCTAAAATTCGATAATTTTATTCCTAAGAGAGTCAAGACTTTAGAACAGATGTTTGATTTGAATGAGAAATTTAGAAGACCAACAAATGTGAAGACTCGTAGCTTGTCTCTACAGTTCGAGTTGATTAATTTGGGGACTGAGATGGAGCCTAAATATGTGAATCTGGGAAAATGCTGCTCCCCAGTTGAAAGGGATAAGTTCATAATTCTTTTCAAGCAATACAAAGATGTTTTTTCCTGGACATATGAAGATAAGAAGACATATGACACCAATATTATCCAGCATGATATCCCCATCAAATCTAGAATCAAACCTTATTAGCAGCCTTTAAGGAAAATGCATCCAAAATTAGAACCTTTAATCCAGAGTGAAGTTAAGAAACTATTGGATGCTAGAATTATCTTCAAGGTTAGACACTCGAAATGGGTTTCAAATCTGGTACTGGTGAGGAAGAAATATGGAGAAATCAGGCTATGTGTGGATTTTAGAAACTTAAATCACGCTTCAGATAAATACAATTATCCTATTCCACCCATGGAGTAGATATTGCAAATGGTTTTAGGTTCTGAACTATTCTCTTTATTACATGGATTCTCGGGCTACAATCAAGTATTAGTAGTCGAAGAAGACAGACTAAAAATGACATTTAGGACCAGGTGGGGAACTTTTGCCTACAGAAGGATGCCCTTTGGAATCATAAACGCTGGAGATACTTTCCAGAGGGCTATGGACATAGCTTTCCACGGTCTGATTGGCTGCAGTGCTGTAGTATACCTCGATGACATCATGATATTCTCAAAGAAAAGAGAGGAACACGCATTCCATCTAAAGTAGATTTTTGAACGCTGCCGAAAATATGGTATCTCACTAAACCCCAAGAAGTGCGTGTTTTCTGTTACAGAAGGTAAGTTGTTGGGTCACGTGGTTTCTAAGAAGGGGATCTCCATAGACCTAGAAAGGATCAAAGCCATCGAACAAATTCCCTTACCCCATAATAAAAAGGGCATGTAATCATTTATGGGGACAATGAACTTCATGCGAAGGTTTGTGCCAGATTTTTCTCAAATTGTTAAACCTTTGCAGCAAATGGTAAAGCAAAGTGTACAATTCAAGTGGACTAATGTAGAGAAGAACACATTTAGCAAGATTAAAACAGCTGTTGTGCACACACCCTCTCTCAAAAGTCTGGATTTTGATAAAGATTCTATTTTGTAGACTTTCGCATTCGATGATTCACTAGCAGCTGTGCTTACCCAGAAGGAAGATGGGGGAGATGAGTTCCCCATATCATTTATGAGCACTGGTCTGCAAGGGGCCGAATTGAATTACCCAGCTATGGATAAACAAGCTTACGCAGTGTTCAAAGCGGTGAAACAATTCAGACCATATATACTGAAGAACCAGACAAAGGTAATAGTCCCACACCCAGCTGTGAGGTCTCTTTTCGTACAAAAGGATCTAGGAGAAATAAGAGGCAACTGGGTAACAACTCTACAGGAGTATGACCTTGAATTCAAGCTAGCTTCCATAGTCAAAGGGAAAGGATTGTGTAAACTGATGACTGAAAGTAAAGACAATGAAGAACATGACTGGGAAGGCAAAGCTGAGTTACATTTGATGGATGTATGTCCTCTTTTCACAACTCCAGACTCTTGGTATCGAGACCTTGTGCATTACCTTCAGGAGGGATTGTTACCGAAACATTGGAATTCTAAGCAAAGAAGAGCACTGCATCTTAAATCAGCCTCATATCAAATTGTTGAAGGAATATTATTCAGAAAGAATTATGATGGAGTTCTTCTTAGATGATTAGAGAAAGAAGATGCGAAGAAGGTAATGATATATTTACATGATGGGCCTACTGGAGGACATTTCTCTGGAGATACTACAGCTCATAAAATTCTCAAAGCCGGATACTATTGGCCCACACTGTTCAAAGATGCACACGCCCATGTCAGAAAATGCGACATTTGTCAAAGGTGTGGTGGAAGACGAGTTAAAGCAGCAGGACCATTGAAGCCTGTGATGATAACAAAACCTTTTGAGCAGTGGGGGATGGATATCATTGGGGAGATAAAGCCAAATTATTCCCTGCAACATAAGTATATTCTGACAGCAACCGACTACTTCATTCGTTGGGTCAAAGCCATTCCATTGCATAAAGTAAATGAATATGCGGTCATGGACTTCTTGCAAGACCATATTATGACCAGGTTTGGAGTTCCAATTTCTTTAGTTTTCGATAATGTTACTTACTTTTCCTCGATTAGATTAACTGCATTTGCTCATGAGAAAGGAATTAAGTTGCATTACTCTACTAATTACTATCTACAGGGAAATGGTTTAGCTGAATCTACAAACAAGAATCTGATTAGGATTTTAAAAAAGATGGTGATAGAAAATTAGAGGAGTTGGCACTCAGCATTACCAAATTCTCTTTGGGTTGATAGGGTCACCCCCAAGACTTCATTAGGAGTGTCCTCGTATACCCTTGTTTATGGAAAAGAGGCCATTCTACCCCCCAATATCATGCTACCCTCTTCCATAATAGCTCAGGAATCCAGAGGATCAGATAATGAAGTCTTGCAGGTAAGGATACATAATCTTTTGAAGGCAGGGAATCTAGATCCAAGGCCAGAGAACATTTTAAACAACAACAAGGGGTAGTGAAGAGATGGTTTGATAAACACAAGGCTGGAACAAAAGAATTCGAGGTGGGAGATTTTGTTCTCAAGTGGGATCACCCCCATGATGAGAAAGGAAAACACACGAAATTTCAACAGTTGTGGGTAGGCCCTTTCCAGATTGCGGCAAAGCTTGGCCCCTCAACCTATAAATTGAAAGATTTACAGGGGTGGGAAGAGAACTTACCAGTAAATGGTTTAGTTCTCAAACCTTATTTTTCCTGAGTTTTGTTTTTGTTCTTCTATCTTGTACATAAATAAATTGACTTGGCTGTTTATTTTGATTTATTTTATTTCTGTTTTGTTTTTAGTTTAGATTTTGATTGATTTCAATAAAAGGAGGCAAACTCTTGGTTGCATGGAGAGCATCACAATTCTGGAGTGATTAAATTTCTTGAGTGAAAGACTGTGTATCATTGTTTTATCTGAAAGAATTTCTTCTAGTTTAGCAGTTTTCCCGAATTTCTATGAACACATTGAAGTCCTACTTAATCCTTGTTAAATAAACCAGGATCGAAAGGTCTGGAATACTATTTTGAGGTTCCATCCATCTCACATTTAAAAATGTCCTAGGGGGTGACAGCAAAAGGCCCATGGAAAGGAAGCAGGGTAAACCATATATTATATATAAATGATCCCATGCCAGGAATTGAATGCCAAAAGGCAGATAAGAGTCAAATACTCCTATGAAATCAATTTGTATCAAAACAAAGTACCGAACCATATAAGTACCCAATTGCCAAAATTTCTTCTCCATCCGTGAGCTGAAAGTTGAATACATCTCTCACACAAAAGGACACTATGGATAGAGGAGATTGAATGGAAATTCAGAAAGAAAGGCATGCAGGAGGACTCATATGTGAAGGACAAAAAGTCCAAAAAAGCACAAAAGTGCAAAATGGCATGGGAATGAGGAACAAAGGAATATTTCTGTTTACCATATGTTACTATCCTGTGGCGTCCAAGCTAGAAGCAACCTGAAGGCAGAGGTAATAAATTAAACTCATCTTCCCGACCTCAAAAGAGTTATCTTGACTTGGAAATCTTGTTTTTCCTGTTTCCTAAATTGGACTATCACCAATGATTAAAAGTACATATATTTTCCATTTGGGAAATCCAGACATCTAGAAGAATACAACATGTTCGTTTATTGTTAAACAGTCTGTTACTTAAGAAATAGATTGTCCAGAAATCTAGGTTCACCAGGTAGTCGCCAATTGTTGCAGCTGCAACTGTTTTCCCAAATTTTCGAAATTTTGGACCCTCCTCTTATTTTTTATCTTGCCTAGAATTGTCTGGATCCATGAACTCTGTTTTTGTTTTCCCTCTACTACAAATTTGGATTGTTTTGAGGTTAACTGTCTTCATGCTTTTCGGAAAATTGCTTATGTCTGAAACTGCTTTGAGTGTGGAATTTGGAGTTTGGTTTTAAATATTTCCTTTTGATCTGTGATTTCTTTCTTTCTTCTCGGAAGCCTATTTCTCATTTTTCGCCATTGTTTCGGGGGTGAAACAATATTTCAGCGCTGCCCAGCCGAAGTAACATTTTTAGTTCGATTGTTCAGAGGTTTTTTTTTAAACAACGTATCAGAGCCATTTTTCCTTATGAAGCCTCCGTTGTGGAAGCTGAACGATGAGTATTTCCGCAGGGTAGTCTTGACTTCTCCGATGTCGTGTTGTTTTTGTTTTGACTTGTTTGCATTATCGTATGTTGGTCAAAATTTGAGTCAGGGTTGTTTGATCTTTGTGAAGCCGCTGTTTTGGAAGTGAGACAAGCTTTATGGATCGCTGCACGACCTTAAGTTTTCCGAACTTTCACTTTGTTTCTGCGCCGTAGTGGAAAGTTTATGAAGGTTGTAGTCTGTTTGTTTTCCACCAATGTGGCTCTTGAGCGAACTAAGTGTCCGCCATATTACTGATAAGGTTTTTCCCACCGTCTTGTGATTTTTTAATCCCTGGGTGGGCAGCGGTGGTTTTTTATTCTTGTTAAGGATTTCGCAACGAGGGCGCAGTACTAGGCCTCATTTTGATGATCAGTCTTGTGGCTAGTATAGTTTAAGTTATTGAAAATATGTAGTCCTAATTAATGTGAATTTTTGTTTAACTACAGACGGACTCAGAAGATTCTTCAGATTACTACTGCGACAAGACGTAGCTAAAGGACAAAGCTGAGGAAAGTTGGATGAAAAGTGATAAGCAGAGTTTATTCTGAAATCAACGGATCTCAGAAGGACAAATAAAATTCAAGGCAAAATTGATGGCGACAAAAGCCCAGGCTTGGAAGGGGTCTGTCAGTTACCGAGCCGATCCCGTTTATGAAGTACTCATAAGTTGAAATTTGAAATGTAACGCATTATGTGAATCATGAGTACTCACGAAAAAAGACAAAATTGTGAGATTAAACGGTTTTTGGGGAAGTCCAAAGGTGAGACGTTTGGGGAAGCCCAAGGGTTTTGTTGGTTTTTTATAAAGAGAGGAAAGTTAGAGAGAATAGTGGGCTTTTTCGTGGAAAAACTTGTAAGCTATTGTTTGTAAGAGGAACTACTTCGTTTTACAAGAAGAGATTGCAAATTTTGCCTGTTGGAGAAGGTGCTATGTGGAATGTTCAAATGTGATAACATGAGCAATGTTGAAGGGGAACTATTTCATTTTCAACCGTGTTTCATTAATTGTGAGAGCGTTCTAACTTTCTGAACCTATGTTCTTATCTGAATGTTCTTTGGTATATTCTGTGATAATTTCCACTATGAGTAATGAAGGTTTTAACTGTTGATGAGCTATCTTGTCGTGTATATCTTCATTCATGTTTATGTGTTTTGATTCTAAGAACAACTATCTATGATTGACCTTAACATGTGAATAGTATTACATTACTCATGAATTAATTTCTTTCTCTCTAGAGATAGCTTAGTTAGTATGTATTTTCTAGTTGTGTATGATTTAGATGCGAGAGAGTCTAAGACGAGAGGTAAGAACCTGCGCATCACATTGTGACCGCTCCTTGCATTCTTTATCAACCTGCATTTTAGAAAGGCACTTGCATATCATACTTTAAATCAAAAAATACAAAAATATATACGGTGGACCGGGCCGCAACTGGTAAAACCTTTATTTTTGTTACTTGACCTACGGTAGCCGGACCGCAAATCGGACGGATTCCCTACACCAAACAGTCACGGGCTAATTGGGAATGTTGACTAGGGAGAATCCCTTGTTGTTGTTGCCTGCGAATTTCCAGGCCTCAACAACATGTTATAACTGAATTGAGCCACATCCAACAATTATGGCTAGTTCTTTTGGTATGCATGCACAAAATTCCTTAAGTAGATCTCTAGGCACATGTAAACTCTCTATGTCTTCCCGTTCATCTCTGGATGGAAATATGAGCTAGTGAGTAACTGTGTCCCAATCAAATTGAATAGTGCTAGCCAAAATTTCTTGGTGAACCTAGAATACGTGTCAGACAGAATGTTTAGTGGAAAAACCTAGTATTTGATCACATGTTTGAAGAAAAACTTAGCCACATCTGCTGCTTTGGATAGTGAATTAATCAGCATGAAGGTTGCTTACTTGGAAAAATAGTCTACCACCACAAATATCCTGTTGTATCCCTGTGCAACGGGTAGCTACGAGATGAATTCCATGGAGACACTCACCCATGGCCTCTCTATAACCGGTTGTGGCTACAACAAACCTCCTTCTTCTGCGTACTTGAATTCTCCTGCAGGAAAATGAGGCAAGTGCGAACGTACTCTTCCACATCCCATCATAGGTGCTCCCATAAGAAACTCTTCTCAACTAGGGCACCCATCTTATGCTGCCTTAGATGACTTTCCCATTCCGAGTCATGACACTCCTATAGAATTTTTTTTCGAAGATGAGCTTCCTTTGGCACATACAAGCATCTGTAAAAAAAGAGTAGTTAATCTTCCTCCCGAAACCTATTCATCTTACCTTCCTTGATTTGCTTCAAGATGCTTCTAGATGTCGAGTCCCCTATCAAGTTCTCCCTAATCCTTTGTTGCAAGTTGGAAACAACTTGACTAATCAGGTCTCTCGGATATCCCTCCAAAGCTATGATTTGATATTTCCTACTCAATGCATCTACGACAATGTTAATCCTTCTTGGTCAGTACTCCAAGACCATGTCAAACTCCACCAAAAACTCTTTCTATCTAGCTTGTTTGGGTGAGAGATTTGGCTATGTAGCGAAGTAGCTTGAAGCCACATTGTTTGTTTTCACAATGAATGATTTACCCAACAAGTAATGTTGCCAAACTCTCAAACAATGCATGACCGTCGTCATCTCTTTCTCATAAACCAGGTATCTCTATTCCTGATCATGAAGCTTCTGACTCTGGTATGCCATCGGGTGACCTTCCTGCGTCAACACTCCTCCGATGGAGAATTCATACGCATCTTTATGCACTTCTAACTCCTTTTCAAAGTCAAGAAACTGCAACACCAGATCGGTTGCAAGTCTGTGTTTTAGCTCATCAAACACCCCTTGTCATTTTTCAGACCACTTCCACGCCCTTTTCCTCTTTAGCAACTCGGTGAGAGGCGATGCAACTCTGGAACAACTCTCCACAAACCTGCGGTAGTAGATCGCCAAGCCAAGGAAGCTGTGCACTTCCTACACCATGTGGTGTTCCTTCTAATCTTGGATAGAAGCAACCTTCCTGTCATCCATGAGAACCTGTCCTCGTCTAATCCTATGGCCCAAGAAAAAAATTTCTTCCTGCTCGAACATGCACATGGATTCCTTCAAGTAAATATTTTTCTCCCGCAATGCATCAAATGCCTCTTTCAAATGTTTCATATTTTCCTCCATCCTTTCATTGTAAACGACGATATCATCCAAATATACGACAACCGATCTGTCCAAGAAGGATCGCAGCACATCATTCATCAAAATACATAAAGTCTTAGGGGTGTTGCATAACACAAAGGGCATCACAAGAAACTCAATACACCCATACAGTGTCACATAGGTCGTCATGCAGTCGTCACGTTTTGCAATTCTCACTTGATAGTACCCTTGCTGTAGATCCAGTTTCGAGAACACCCTCGCTTTAGACAACTTGTCGAAACAATCCACAACCAATGGTAGAGGATACCGGTTCTTTATGGTTTGGTTATTCAACATCTGATAGTCCAAGTACATCCTTAGCTCTGTTGTGTCCTTCATTTGGACTAGCACTAGGGCACCATATAGTGACCTTGAAGGTTGTATGAAACCAACATCCATAATCTTGGTGAGTTGTCATTTCAACTCCTCCAACTCCAGTCCCGATAGCCTGTAAGGAGCATTTTCTACAAGTCTAGAGCCCGGCTCAAGCTCAATTCGGTGATCAATAGTCCTTTTCGGAGGCAAATCAGCTAGGATGGGAGGAGTAGGAATCCCCACGCTTCTTGTATTAGACTCATCTAACATAGCTGCAACATACATCTGCGTTCACGACTGTCGAGCCACTTTCTTCATGCTTAGTGTAGAAATGAGATTTTCCTACCTTCCTACTTTACTAGAAATGGTGTGCACCACCTTAGGTTTTCTCCCACTTAGAATCACCATCTTATCTACAAATGAAAACAACACTGCTTGATGTCTCTTCAAGAAGTATTGCCCTAGGATCATCTCAAAATCATCAAGAGGTATCACTGTGAAATCTGCCTTTCCCGTCCAAAGATCCAACTGAACATGCACTCCTAAAGTGACACCTGCAGCTACTCTAGTCGAAGAGTTAACTTCCTTGACGTTGATTTCGTAGCTCTTTAACTTTAGCCCAATAGTGTCCACAACCTCCCGCTTCACAAAATTGTGAGAAGCTCCCGTGTCCACAAGGGCCCTCACATTTCTTCCGTTCACAATAGCATCAACTAAGCACAAATCACTCGTTGATTTTTCATTTTGAATGGCACTAAGATGATGGCAAAAGCCGCCCATCATTTGGCCATACTCCGTTTCCACTACCAAAAGTCTTGTTGTTGTGTGCTCCATCCTTAGCGCACTTGCTACAGTGCTAGGATCCTCTACCTGGTTGCTCATCCATTTGATGTCGCCTGCCAAGAACAATGAGGCATGCACCCTCCAACATGTGTCCGCAACATCCTCCATATGTAGTGTGCCCTCCACGAGCATCTAATTTCGTCGCGTGCTCCTTAAGCATTGTTGTCATTCCACATTGGAGTGCTCTCGCCCAACGCTCATATCAACCGTCATCTCCCAACATACTCTGTCCATGAGCGTCACTTGTTGTGCATCTACAACGTGTCCGTCATGCGGTCGCAACACGTTCTCTCCAAGTGTTGTTTGTTGTGCCCGTGCACCACGTCTCTTCCAAGCACTCTACGTTGAGACACTCATCTCCTTGAGCATGTCTGTTTTGCTCTTGTTGCACAATGTGGTGCACATCTTGGTGAGCACATTTTTAGCAGCGCATCTGGTCCCTAGGTCGCCATCGCTCTTAGCGCACTCTATCACCACAGGGGACACCTTTTCCAGGAGCGCGTCTCTCCAAGACCCTGCTCATTTCGCTAGTGCTTCTAGCGAAGGGCGCTCTTTCACTGTTGTCATCGTCTCACCCATCAACTTGTCCAACCACCCATCCGATAACTGTGTATGTATCTTCGGAGGCTCTTCCAGTAACAATGCCCAAATCTGTTTATGTTTTTTCCGCATCCTTAGTGACTTTGGCATCCCAGTTCTGCTGCTTGTGTGGAGAATCTTGCCAAGTGCTCTAATACCATCTGTCACAGCCTTGCCGGCTCATTTCCTGACTTGCCTTGTGAAAACCGTGTGGCACTGCCAGGGAGCACCTTGAGAGATTGGCTAACTCAAGGGCGCACCTGTAGACTACGCCTAGACCAACGAAATTACTTCACCAAAATTGTTATTAGTTTACTTATTAACACCTTATCTGACACATTTAATCAAGTTCAACAATGTACACAGCATCCACGAAGATAACACAGAACAGATAGGTGGGGTTTCCCAACTAGCGAACCTCGAAAGATTCTTTTATTAAGATAACACTGAATTTATATTAATGGAGTTGCCAAACTGACAAAGCTCCGTGTGCGCCCAACAAGCTAACACACACCAAGATTACATAAGAGAAAGTTTAGACTACTCCTGCTTATGGATTTGGCTTCCCAACGAACTCTCTATTGTTCCTTCTTGCCGAACAATTCTTGTTTGTCTTCTTTCCTAGTGAGCGCACTTCCTTATATAGGTTTCCTAAGTGATCGATGTTCAAAGTGGCGTGCCTTTGCTTGGCGCCCACACTTTCCTCTGTTGGCGTCCAACTCGTGCGTCCACCATCCACGCACTCTCCTTTTCTAGCATCCTTCTCAAGTAAACCGATGCCCATTCTTGCAAGCGCCCATCATGGGAAGGGGTGTTGCACACCTCCTCCCGGATGTGCTAAGTGCCCATTGCTTCGTCAAGTCCACGTGCCACATGACCAAGGTTCCCCTTGTCGTGGGATTCCAACGCAGGTGCAAGGTGTGTCATGAGACTTTCCAAGCACTCAAGCTTTGTTTGGCCGAGGAGCATGCCCATCTTGCTGGCGTGTCCTTGGGCATTTGATGCATCTCAAGTGGGGTGCACGGGAAGGCCATGACATAAGCTACTTATGAAGTTGATTATGCCTCCTCTTTACGAGTAATGTAGATCATGGGAGAGCTTTGAAAAGTTGTCTATATGTCTATGAGAGGGCTTGGGAAATATGACTCTATTTGAAATGCCACGTATATGTTATTTTAAGAGTTGTAAAATGTTCTTGCTTTTAGGAAGCCTTTATGTGTTTTCCAAAGATTTTTTTGGATTTTATGAGACATATTTTGCATATTTTTACAGAACAATTCTTCTATTTAATTTGCTTGTTAATATTTTTTTTCCAACCCTATATTCTTTAATTATCCAATTGGATATTGTGTAACCCCGTAAGGATGGACGTTATCATGGTTTAGAGTGACCAAGGAAACAAAATCTCTAGAACTATGAGGCATAGAATCCTATAGTTGCGAGTAAAAAGTAAACCAATCTGTCCACCCTCACAGTCTCACCCCAAACCTAAAACATTCATCTCTAACTCATCATTATAGCAAAATCCTACCAAAAAATAAATTTAATCAAAATACTAAAATAAACCCATTGTAAATGAAGGAGAAGGTAAGATAATGATAGTGCTCTTTACTTTGGTCATCAACAGAGAGAGTGTGTTGAAAACTGTAACTTTGTTACAGTGGCTTGAAATGAATGTATTGTAAATATAGCTCTTTGCAAATAAGGTAGATCTATAAAAATTCTTACTCTATTCTGATTTATGGTCTTGATTAATATTCAAGATGCTAAAACATGATGATTGAAACTATTGTTTTGTTGAATATATAATCATGCTCAATTCTTCAATATTTCTAGCATTGAACATTGATTCACACATGATTTTGGTCATTCAACAATTGTTCACATGATATAACACTTCGTATGCATCATTCATTCACAATAGGGTACAAAGTATGTTTGATCAAAGGTTGAACAATCAAGTTCCAATTCAAATTAAAACATGCATGTTTAAAAAAATGCTTTCATCATAGTGGTATTTAATTTGCTTCTTTCATAAATGATTTAGACAATTGAAATTTATATTGAATGTGCACATAAAGTTAGGGACATTGCCACCTCATGGCTCTTGTTTGGATTATATGTTTAGTGTAAATCATTAATAACCTACACCCCATTAAGTTACCAATAATCATAAAAATAAATCTTATAAATATTCAAAGAAGATAATCAATCATTCTCAAATCTTTGCTATCTCTACAACATCACTTTTATATAATGAATGGACAAAATTAAACTTCATTATATTATTAGGGAATAGAGTGTTAACTTGGAAGTAATACATACACAATCTATTGGACTGCTGGATGGAGATGATATGGTCCACTTGATAGAGACAATATTTTTTTTATACAAAAATTTGATATCTACAAATTTTAATTATTGTGTAGAAGAGGTGCATTCTACAACTCAATAGGGAGAGGTGTGTAACTCCCTCTTTGCTCATAATTATATGTGCCTTTTTCTTTCATATAATAAAATATTATAAAAAATAACATATCTGCTCAGAAATTTGATAAAAAGACTTAGTAAATCCCTTTTAAAATAGATATATACTCATTATTTTAAAATTGGAAATGTAGAAATTATTAATTTTATATCCTACATCGAGCAAACAACTCCACCTTAATAATTGAACTTCACTTAAAAATGGATCATCGAAGATAATTGTAGTACAAACACAACTTAGAATAATTTAAGTACAATTACCCTAATATAACCCTAACCAAGGCATGTGTAGCAGATCACCACAAATTTGCAGCTGCATATGTCACAATACTATTCATACTTTTATGATGATTCCAGCCCACATTCATCTTACAACCTTTGTGGCCATATATCCTTCTGGCTGTGCTCTAATATAATAACACCAGCAATACTATAACAGCTTTCCTCAGTATGCGACCTAATTCTATTCATGAAAATAACAAGAATACAACATCTCAGTCTCAGTCTCAGTCAATTAGCTGTTGGACTTTGAAAAGCTCTGGTCAACGTCGATTACAAAACGGTACTTGACATCTCCTTTTTCTAATCGATCCATTGCCGTGTTTACGTAGTTCATTGGAACCTTCTCTATCAGGCAAGAGATCTTATGCTCTGCACAAAAGTCTAACATCTCCTGAGTTTCCTTCACTCCTCCAATCAAACTCCCAGCTACAAATCGCCGGCCTGCAATCAGCAAACAAAAAGAAGAACACCAGTCGCTTAATTAACTTCATCTGAAAATCAAGCACATGATGAAACACCAAAGAAAAGGTCCATCCTTGTCCATAGATTAAGCTTAACTGAATCACATGATCACATGGCATGCAGAAAGAAGTCAAAACTGTTGGAAAGAGGACTTGCCAAATATGACAGACGCCGGATTAAAATAAAGAGGCTTTTCAGGCACGCCAACCAAAACCAATTTACCATTCACTTTCAATAAATTGAGAAGAGGCTGCAAGGGATGGTCAGCGGAGACTGTATCAATTACGTAGTCCAGTGACTTGGCTGCATCCTGCATCTGTTTCTGGTCTTTGCTAATGAGGAAGTCATCTATCCCCAAATCCTCTCTAGCTTCCTTTTCTTTCTTAGGTGATGTGCTGATCACAGTTACTTGCAGTCCAAAAGCTTTGCCAAATTTGACAGCCATGTGTCCCAAACCGCCAAGACCCACCACACCAAGGCTTCTTCCAGGCTCTGTCATTTTAAAATATTTCATGGAGCTGTATACAGTTATTCCTGCGCATAGCAGTGGCGCTGCTGCATCAAACGGCAGACTCACTGGGATCTTCACTACAAACCTGCTCGATAGCACGCCATTTAATTGATTAATACTGAAAAAATAAGAATAAGCATGCAGTGCATGAATCTTTAAAACTAACCAGGTTTAAGTGTTTATAGAACTATCTCTGTTTACATTTTATAAATGGTAGTTCAGGTATAGATAACAAATAGTTAGTGGCACTTTACTTGAAATATGAAAATGGCTTAACTTGTGATCTATGAATATGACCATTAGTTAAATGAATGTGTGATCTATGAACCAGCAACAAGTTAAATAAATTTGTAATAACAAATAGTTGGTTGCATTTAACATGTGAAACATAAAAAGGACTTAACTTTGTGATTTATAAATCGGACTACAAGTTAAATGACTGTGTTATTATACATATGGTTATAAAAAATGAATAACTAGTAATCTATGAACATTCATCAGCCACAAACACAAATTAAGAAACCGTGCTGGTCATACCTTTGGTCACAAACCATCACTGAATCCTTAAAACTAATAAAGTTTAAGTAAATATTTATAATTACATTCTATGAATAGTAGTTAAGGTATAGATAACAAAGAGTAAGTGACACTTAACTTGAAATACTAAAACAACTTAACTTATGATCTATGAATGCGACTACAAATAAATGAATTTGTGATCCATGAAAAAGACCACAAGTTAAATAAACTTACTATAACAACTGTTATATAGTTGGTAACACTTACATGTGAAGTATGAAAACCACCTAATTTATGGTCTATAAACGAGACCACAAGTTAAATAACTGTATTATTATACATATAGTTAAAAAAAATGAATAACTAATAATAACATTCATAAACCACAAATTAAGAGACTGTGCTAGTGCTAGTCATACCTTTGGTCACAAACCATCAAGGATGAATAACCTCCAAAGGTGGAAGACCCATCTACACCAATGCTGTTATAGGTGGAAACAACCTTCTCACAGAACTGCTCTTGCCCTTCGCTACAAAAATCGCATTGGTGGCAACTCCCAATCATGCAACCAACGCCCACGCGATCTCCAACAGCAAAGTACTTCACTTGTGATCCCACTTCAATCACAGTCCCTACTATTTCGTGGCTGCAATTTCATAACAAATTAACATTGAACACAAAATGAAAATTAGGATCCAAAACAAGGAAAAATAGCGAAACATTACCCTGGAACCATTGGGTATTGGGAAGTTTTCCATTCGTTTCGAAGTTGGTGTAGATCAGAGCGACAAATTCCGCAGTACATCACCTTGAAAGTTACGTCATGGGATCCTGTTTTCCTGAAAAATAAATGAAAGTAAACGTTCTTAGATTTCACAGTCTACAAGCATAACACATCTCTTACAAATGAGAAACAGTGAAAATGAGCTTTAATTCCTGCTGTTCAAACAACTGATGAACAAGAAACCTGACATTGAGTTTTTCATTTGTTAAAAAAGATGAAATAAGAGAAACCTGCGAGCGAAGGTGAAGGGTGACAAAATGCCAGAGGTGTCCCTGGCAGCCCATCCCTCAACCTTAACCTCAACCCGACCTGATTCTCCTTCCTTCGCCATCTTCTCCTTTTCGCTAAAACGCTAAAACCAGATTGTATTTGAAAGTTGAGGAAGCATGGGCTACTTATATTGTTATTTTAAAGGCATGAATTAATTTCTATAGTCAAAGTCGTGCGTATTCAACGGCCAGGAAAGTTGGGACTTTAACTGTCTTCTTACCATCGAAATTGTGCGGCTCTTAAAGTCAAAGTAAATTATGTACATAATAATTTAGTGATTACCTGACAAAATGCCATAAATGGTCAACTACAACCTGAATATAAATCAGGATATTTATTATTTAAATAATATATATTAGAAACATTGTAATGCTATGCGCAAAAGCAGTTTTTGGCGACACCAATGGCCCTTAACTTCAATCCTTCCGAGTCAATAATCATGTCACGAGATAGTGGAAGAAAATAAGCATTTGATGTAACTAGAAAGTGGTTGAATAATGTCGAATTTCATCGGTCCAGATAATATTCATAATAAAATATATGGAATCTTTTATTTTTAAATATATATCTATAATAAAATATATGGTATCTACTTAGTCATTCCAAAAATGAAAAAAATTGGACTCATTTAAAACTCACCATGTGGCATACTGTAAAATCTTGTCATAATTACACATTATATGTTTATAGAGCATTAAACTTTTATGTTTGTATTTAATCTCGAATGTTTCAGCATTGATTAAACATAAATATGTATTTAATCTCGAATGTTTCAGCATTGATTAAACATAAATATGTTTGTATTTATAAAATTTAAATTTTCCAGAAATAAATATATAAAAATTTAGTAGAAATATAACAAACATTGAAGATGAAATTCACTTACTTTTAGAGTGACGTACATACACCCACATTAGATCTCGGTTTCACAATCTTTGTTGCAATATCTTCCTAGCATTTTAACTGTCAAAATTATAGTGAGCTCGGGACACTTATCACCAAGCCTTTTGAGCATTGGAATAAAATTTTAAAACAAACTAATTAATTGGTTTATTTAGGTCTGATAGACTAAAGTCTGGTCTGAGTGGAGTGGACATTAACCATCATCATCATCATTAGGTCTAAAGACTCTTTTTACAGTGAAATGTATATGGTTTATTATATGTTAGCTTTAAGAAATATTAAAAAAAAATATGATAAAACCAAGAACATGTCTGAACCAAATTTAATTAACTAAATTGCAAAACAAATTTAAATAAATGTATATAAAATTTCAAATTAAAATTAAATTCATATCATTCACTTATCTTTCTCTTTCTCTTTCTCTTTATATATAATTAAAATTAAACTTTTGTAAATACATCACACATATTTAACAAATGACTTATCACCTATCTATATATCTTTATTTAAAAATGTACTACTTTGAAACAATTATGTGTATTTGTTGCGATTTGATTTGATAACAATTAAATTTAGGTAGACAAATTTATGAAAACACACACACACACAAGTACACAAACAATTCACAACAAAAACAATTTATGTATCTATCTATTAATAAAGTCAATACAATATTAAAATAAAAGTGGTCATCCTTATATGGATCAAGCACCAATCTAATGATATGGTGGATTTTGTAATGGAGATTTCTCATAAGTTTTTCTTTGAACTCTAATGTATGCTAGAAAGTGCACTCTTTAGATAAATAAAAAATCTATTTCATTCCAAAACAAAACTCCTTGAAATAATTTATACAAGAAACCATGCCTTGAGATGTATAATGCCCTAGGAAAAGTTTATAATTCCTTGAACAAAGAATATGGTTCAAAATGTTCATGCTTCCAAGTAGCCACATCTTTATTCTTTGTGAAATTAAAGCATAGAGATGGATCAAATATCTGTTAGGATTATTAATCCTCCCTTGTCCAATTTGGTCATATGTCTAAATCAAGTGTCATGTCTAAATCGAGAGTCCATCCAGTCTATTTTTAGTCACTAGCACCACTGGGTCCACTTGGCCTAATTGGAGCACATGTTTCAGTTACTAAAGTGTGGAGAACACTAATTGAGGCCTATTGCCACTGATTGCACTTGATTGCATCAGTTTAGGAGCCTCCTAGACCAATCCCTACAATTTAGGAGCCACTCAGAGTGCCGAAACCAACCAAGGTCAGTTCAGTTCAGTTGATGACTAGTCAAGCTAAGTTAGGAGTTAGATACATTTAGTTCTAGTCCTCTACATTCAGTTAGTGCTAGGTTTACATGACTGCACTCAGGAGGGGTGCATTTCTCACCTACCAGAGTTAGTTATCCTTAGTCAACACTGAAATTTTCACTTGAGTTGTGTTTTAGAGCTCCGATGAACTCCGGTTATGGTTTAGACAAGGTCAGTTAACTATTCAGTCCTCCAATAGTGATTTATACAAGGTCTTAGTTACCTACAATCAATTAGAGTCTAATCAATTTGAATTTCCTCATGTGGATTCGAATTGCTTGTGGCTATTAAAGCCATTGTACTTCATGGTAATTATTATCTAATTACTCTTTGATTAATGAAAAGCATTCACAACTGCAAGCCATTTTTGCACCGTTTCATTCTTCAATAACTAAGTAAATTGTGTGATCTATCCTGTGAGTTGTGTGTTTGTCCATAGATCTATGTGCTCAATTTAATATGGTATCAGATCCTCATCTGACAAGGCACTTATCCTCCTCATATATTCTACTGGATCATTTTTTGAGCAAAATTTCTCCTTCCATCACTGCACCAGAAGCGGAGAATTTACCACTTAATACCCCAAGCAAAGGAATTGTTGATCAAGCTTGCTTGATTAACTAAGATGGGTGTGAAGAAAATTCCAAAAGTGCAGGCTGTCCGACCTTACGGTGCCCTTTTTTTGTTTTGCAGGTACAACTTCGAAATGAATTCATCAGTTCCTCTTCTCTCCCGATCCTCGGACTATTTTGAATGGAAGGTGAAGATGATTATATTTCTGAATAGACAAGATCTCTATTGGGTGTCTGTTGGATTCGGTAGAGAGTCTTTTGAGAGTGAGAATGACCAGCTAAATGCATGTGATGCAGATTTTGGAATAGTGAAATTGGCTCTTTCTCCTAGCTTGCGCTACCTCAGTAGATCTATTAAAGATCCACAGGAACTTTGGACAAGATTGGACAGAACCTTTGGAATGATTGATGAGGATCATAATAACACTTTGGAGAGAAAATCCAGCACCATAAGCATCCTTGATCCAAAAATCTCGGCCTCCACTCTCTCTGATGAAGTTGTTCAAGATGAAGAAGAAGTAGAAGCTTCTACATAGTTAATTCGAATTGAAGATAGTATCCATGCAGTGAATCCTTCTCCTGATGCTCCAAAAGTTTATGAGATCTATAATATCTCATCTCCTCATATGGCTGAAACAGAAGAAGAAATTTGAATCTCTGATATTGGAGAAAAATACTATTGACTTCGATGCAAACATTCATCGGTGATTTTCCTTTGAATTCTGTGCAAAATTTACTAGTAATTGCTTCCGAAAGTGAAGAGAAATTTGATTTTTCTCCCTCTAATGTTGCTGCTGGTGTGCAAATATGCGATACCTTGGATATTTTGGAAGAAATATCAGATTACCAGAGTGATCCATTCGCTCCCCATGATCTAGATTTTCCAGCAAATTCCTGCAGGATTGCATGCACCAAAATTCAAAATTTTGAAGAAGAAGAAAGCTGTGCATCCATCGTATCGGTTAACCATTTATTTGAATCTAATATTAACCTTATTGGATCTGATATGATATTATTTAGATCTGATCTGATATTGCTTGGTTTAATATATCAAATTCATAATCTTTCAGTACTGCTTGTAGTTGTTCTCATCAACGGTGTGAAGAAACAAGTACCGCAAGTCTCCTACAAAACTGTTGCTAGGGATTTGATTCCATTTCACAGATTTGGATCAGTTTTGAACCTATTTAGATATGATTTAATTTCTTATCTGATATTATTTGGTTCATATTTTAAAATCCAAGAGCTTTCAGTCATGCTTGTAGCTGCTCTCACCAATTCCGGTGTGAAAAATCAAGTTCCGCACTTTCTCTTCAAACTTGCTGATGGGGATTTGGTGTTAGTTTCCTCATATGAGGTTGCTGATATTTTATTATGTGATTAATTAGCTATTTTAGAAGCTATATTATACTATGGAGCTCAAGCATTCGCTCTCAATAGTTCCAGTGCTTCTCTACCATTGATCACATGCTCATCTCCTCACAGAACTGGTAAAGAGGAATATTTTCTACATCTTCCTGGACACTTGCTCCTAACACTTGGGGCTGTTCTTACTACTCATGGTTTTCTGTTCATGGCTGCAACATATCATTTTATTGAGTGTTCCTCACATGTAATGAATCCTCAAGAATCTTTTCTCACTTATCAGTTGACTTCAGTTGCTCTACATGGGTCCAGTCTTCATCAAGCAGCTGTCTATATTTCTGATTTAGTTGAGCATATCATTATTCTTCCAAAGAGGAATATTCCTATAGACACAATGATGGAGAGGTTCACATGCTAGGCCCCAAGATACCTGTGCACAGAAGAACCAGATTGATCCTGATTCTACCTGCTTAATGAGAGGGGGGGATATTTTCCCATGTGGTTTTTCCCCAGCACCTTGTTTTTGAGCAGTTACTTTACTTTACTTGATGTAATGGGTGACCTATGGTCTTAGTTACCAGGGCCCATAGATTGTCCAAGTTAGAATTTAGAGGGGGTTTTAGGATTATTAATCCTCCCTTGTCCAATTTGGTCATATGTCTAAATCGGGAGTCATGTCTAAATCGAGAGTCCATCCAGTCTATTTTTATTCACTAGCACCACTGGGTCCACTTGGCCTAATTGGGGCACATGTTTCAGTTACTAAAGTGTGGGGAACACTAATTGAGGCCTACTTCCATTGATTGCACTTGATTGCATCAATTTAGGAGCCTCCTAGACCAATCCCTACAATTTAGGAGCCACTGGGAGTGCCGAAACCAACCAAGGTCAGTTTAGTTCAGTTGATGACTAGTCAAGCTAAGTTAGGAGTCAGTTACATTCAGTTCTAGTCCTATACATTTAGTTAGCGCTAAGTTTACATGACTGCACTCAGGAGGGGTGCATTTCTCACCTACCACAGTTAGTTAGCCTTAGTCAACACTAAATGTAACACTTGAGTTGTGTTTTAGAGCTTCGATGAACTCTGGTTATGGTTTAGACAAGGTCAGTTAACTATTATTGAGTCCTTTGATAGTGATTTAGACAAGGTCTTAGTTACCTACAGTCAAGTAGAGTCTAATCAATTCAAATTTCCTCATGTGGATTCGAATTGCTTGTGGCTATTAAAGCCATTGTACTTCATTTTAATTATTATCTAATTACTCTTTGATTAATGAAAAGCATTCACAGCTGCAAGCCATTTTTGCACTATTTCATTCTTCAATAACTGAGTAAATTGTGTGATTTATCCTATGAGTTGTGTGTTTGTCCATAGATCTATGTGATCAATTTAATAATATCTTGAGGTGCAACCTTTACTCAATTTTAACATTAGGGCTTACACCTCGAGCTATTTGATCCCTCATGGTCCTTCGTAGAGCCAAAGTTAAGATGGATATATATTGGTTTTAGTTTAATGTCATCTTTAGTTTGGGTTCAACAGAGGATATATAGTGCATAGTTTGAGTGCTTCAAGTGAATTCATTATGCATAGTGGAAATTTAATAAAATTTAGAAACTTTGAGTGAGAGAAGTTTCAACTAATCCAAAAAAATTTAGACTTTTGACATTTATTTTTTATTTTTGAAGTATTCATTTTATAAACTTTGTTATTTAGTTTTTAATTTTTATTTAATTCTAATTTTCTTGCTTGAAGGGTGTTGTAGATGAAAGTGTTCCTATGTATGGGGGTTAAGAGGCCATCAACATACTAGGGTTGAAAGATAGATATACAATGTTCAACAAGAAAATATAAGCAAGATTCATATATAAGTAAGGTCCATACCTGATTCACTAAAGGATGGTACAAGCTTTCTCTGGCCTTTCTCCTGCTCCTCTTCTCCAAGAAACCTGCAAAACAAGTTATACCTTCCTCAAACCAAATGGACTATATGAAGAAAGATTATTTTCAGTAAAAAATGAACCCCTAATCTGATAAGAATCATCATACAATCATAATAGAGACTCAACATACATTGAACAATAATTTGGGAAGAAGAAGGACATCACATCTTTATTAATCAAGTGGAAGAAGTATATAGTTCACCTTCTCCTCTTGTTGGGCACCTCATGAAACCTTGATCTACTTCTCGTCTTTCTCTTCTCCAAAGAACTCAGCCTCCAAGCTCTGCAACACACGAAGATGACAATCTAGGGAAAAGGTAGGGGAGGTGAGAGTCCCAATTCCACCAGCATAGAAATGAAAAGGTTCAAGCCCCCTCCATAGACCTCTCTCTCTCTCTCTCTCTCTCTTATATACTTTGTTGAAGAGTAGGGTTGAATAGGGATCAGTTACAACTTCCAATTTAGTTCCAAAACCATCCAAACTGACCCTAATTTGAGAATTAATCATATTTTAAGTTTTTTTGTCCACTACATGTGAAAATCGTAGGTCCAGTGAAGCAGCGCTGTGAATGCAAAGGTATAACCATGGGTTCCCTTAAGAAAAGTCATGGTTAGGTAAAAAAATCTCATTTTTAGGGTACTTCCAAGCATTTTCATAATTTTGTGTCTTCTGGAAATGTTTTCCTTAGACACCTTTCCACTGGTCTAGAGAAGAGGTCAAACAGAGATACATAAGTCTATATATGGCACGGGGTCTTCACTTGTTGACCAATATCCTATCACGTTAGTTCATATTGTGGGTTTTAAAATTATCAAAAATTGAACCAATATATTGCAGATATTGGGGGGGATGAGGGGTTTAAGGTGGGGGTGGGTAGGGTGGTTTATAAGGATTGAGGTATAAAAATGGGCGGGGATGAGGTTTTAAGTATTGGGAGGGGGTTTCAACAAAAAGAGTTGGGTCAATATCTCTGGAAATTAAGGGTATTCTTTAATATCTCACGATCGCACGTGCTATGTGAGAGGTTCACTAAGTGAAGTCCCCATGATATATGGCTCCTCCAATCTAGGTGTTTTTTCAGTGACTTTCATGAAGTGTCGACATGCAACAAAAACATGGGAAAGTGGTCACAGGAATATATGTGTCATTTTAGGCTATAACAGATGCCCCCTAATGTATGAGGTTAGAAGGGAAGATGATAGCCAAAAATCATTATAAAAAGGAAACAACTAAGTATGGAGTTGAAGAGATGGAGAATCCAAGACCATAGGCTCGAACGAAGGTACTTGGAAGAGAGATAAATGTCAGACAAAACTGTTCTCTAGCACATACATGTCTAGATACAAAAGATTTCCATAAATATACAGGCACATCCAACATGTGTATAACTGATGTAACTATCATGGTCACATAATATGCAAAAAAAAGCCATATAAAATCTAAAGGAGTCATGGCCACAAGTGAACAAGGTAGATCCATGCTCAATAATCGATCATAGCCACAAGAATACAAGGTGGATCTATGTCTCAGCAAATGTCATATGAAGTGTGACAAGGTCTTGCACAACCCGGGCAATAAAAAAATATGACGATGCTATTGTCGGCCCAAGTTCTTCAATCCAAACCGCCCAAAGGTATCAATCCTAACCATGCGAATAAAGGAACTGAAGTCAAACATGGAAGAAACCATTTGATTACTGGTCATTGATGAGGACCGTTAACAAACGCGAGGGAAAACACCATTAATGAAAATGGTCCCCAAGGTACCTAGTATATTCTAGCAAGTGTGAATAAATGCTCTTGAAGTTGAACACTTGGAGAATACATCAAGTAGGAAACATTAAGGTATTCCCACTTGTCACGTCTCCTCCCCTAATATCCTTGATGGAGAGGATGTGACTAAGTTGCTGGTTTTGTGAAAACGGACAATCTAGCCCCATGAACATAATATAAAATTCATTGAAATTAAAACATACACAGATGCATAATGCATGCAAATACATAGCGGAAGCAACATCATTCATTCAAGAATTCAACATGTTCATAATTCATAGAACAAGCAAATACAGTTGCAGATATTAAATACACAAGAAAATACTTATCTTGAGAAGAAGCTTCCCCGCAACTAGCTATGTCACTGCAACGTTCCACCCAACCATATGCCAGCGTGCTCATCAATCTCTCAGCACCACTGCCACCCCAAAGTTGGTCATGATTTCCACAAGGAACTGGGGAACAAGAGGCTTACACACAACAAGACCATACACACACAGTTCGGTTTCACAGACTGTCCAACCCAACCAATAAACAAATGGGTTTCACAGGATACTAAGTCAATAATCCAATCACATATGGGTTCCTTGGACTTACTCAGCAAACCAACACAAGGATGTCATTCCCATCAAAATACAAGTTTTGGGTTGTAGAGAAACGTTTGGAAACCAAAAACAGAAATGGCAGATGGGGAAAAACAACCTAGGGGAGCAAATCCATGTTTAGGAAACGCTCATGGACATTACAAGAGAAAAAATGACCTCTATTCACACCCAAATCATAAATCCAAATTCAGACAACACCTATGGGAATTTGAGAGCAAATTCAGCCTCAACAAACACCGAAAACGGGAATCTCTGCTGCACATTCACTCAACAACCCAAAAATGACTTCCTATCTTGGAGAAATTGAGAAAACAACAAAAGAATGTGAGGGAAACTCCCAGCTTGTTCACAGGGAAAAAAATGACCTCTTAAAACCCCAAAATTGTGGTTCCCCTTCTTTCCATTCGCTCAACAACATAGAAAACAAATTATGGGCATGGATAAGTGAAGAAAACGATAGGAAAATTGTGAAGGAGAGAACTTAGCCACCTTCAGGTGCATGAGGGAGCCAAAACATGAATGAGAGAATGGGTGAGGTATGAATTTCTGGGATCTTACTTGCCCAATAAGCCAAAACACATTTTTCCAAAAATGGGTGGTCTTCCCAATTCGAAATTGACCTCCATACCTTTCCCATCCCAAGGAAATAACTTCCTCGACCAATTTATTGCATAAATAAATGATTGGGGAAAAAGACAAAATGGGTAGTTGACAGATTTATGGGTTTTCCCTTAGACATTTGGCTTTTCCCCATTGGCTCAAGGGTTTGAATATTTTCCCTCTTTATTCCTTGTGAAATCATACCCCCATCTCTTTCACGTTGTGTTGCATAGCTATTTGTGGTATTTTTATTAATTTTCATTTTTACATGATGTATCAAAAAATATTGTGCCTCGATAACACATAAACCATCGGCATCAAATTTAAATCGTTGATACATAAGACACTAAATCGATGGTGGGGCCTTTTCCTTGATATCCACACCATTATCAAATAAAAATATTTACATCATGTGCAATTCAATACCATGGGGTCGAAACCAGGGCACACATTCCCTTCCTCCTTGGGGTCAAAACCAGGGTGTTACACCACTACCCAATAGCAAGGGAAATTTCTACTGATGAGTGCAATCCCTAAGGTACTATCATAAACTTTAAATCTCATTCCTAGAGCAATATGTGTTTAGGTCAATAGGAAGAGATCCGTTGGAAGGGAGGCATTAAGGCATCCTCCATCATCCAACATGAGATAAGTGAAAGACTGATTGGATCTGGAACTAGAACAAATATTTGGAGCAAGGAATTCCGAAGACTGGATGTAATGAACTGATACTGGGGAATGACCGACACAAAAGGTCAAGGCAATTGCAGAATGGTCGATAAAGGTTTATCCTTGAATAGTGAGCATGACACAAAAGTAACTTAGGAATATTTTGACATGAAAGGACCAATTATACAAATATGCAATGTAGGAGACATTGACATATTCCCCACATAATTTAAAAAAGGCCAACTAGAGGATTAAAACTTTGAATCGAGAAAAGGTAAAAAACTAGAACCCAACCGTTGATAGACTCAAAAGTAGTGATTTGTTCAGGGAGACAAGGCTTGCTATCATGATATAAAAAACATGTGAATGAACTTCCCTTTCCCTCTTTCTTGTAAAGGTTTAATGAGTCCAAGAAAGCAAACTCAGGACCTTCTTCATTGTTGGCAAGATTGAAGAAGAAACATAAGAATGCTTGATAAAGAACCGTTTCGTTGATTTTAAGAGCCCGAATTAGTGTTTGCTCGATGGTGTTTTCATAGTTTTGAGAGTCTGAAAACTCCAAAGAAGACTCCGAGGGGTTCCTTTTCGTAAATTTAGTCTCCTAAGTCCAAAAAAGTATAAAATAATCCAGAGGAGAACTCTTTTAGCTTAGGTGAACTAAGGTATGCCTTTTTTTGTAGTTGGTCAGCAAGGTCCAAAAAAGGGGTAAACTATCATCGTACCGATGCTTCTTCAAAACCAAGAAGAAACGATTTAGTTTTAACGAGTGTGAAGGAAATCCTGATCTCTTGGAAAGTTCAATTTATTTATGAGAATGGTATATACAACAATAAACTCGATGCTTTCATACTAGAGTTTAAGCAATCATGACAAATAACATAAAGAACGCTCAGAATATTTTTCATGTTTAGGTCCAGAGCACGAAAAAGAGAAAACTAAGCTCGAAAAGGTTCATTTTTTATAAGTTTAGTCCTACAGGTCTGAAAAAGAGAAAAACCTATGCTTGAAAATACTCTTCTAGATTCTAAAGAAAATAGAGTATTCCTTTTTTGTAAATAATCCACATGATCCAAAAAAGAGATAACCTACCACCGATGTGGATGATCATTCAATTACTTTAAGGAATCTGAAAGAACAAGTAATTCGACGATTTATTCACATTTAAGGATTCACACCAGGGCTTGAAGACAACTCCATATCTTTCCCGTAAAGTTTTAACGAGTTCAAAAAAGTCAACTCGCAACCTCCTTACTATTTTTAACAAGCTCAAAGGAGAGCAAAAAGAATGCTCTAAATGTGAGGAGACGAGTGTCAGAGGAAACTGAAACTAGTTCCAAGCATGAGGAACAAACCTAAACATAATGCAGGGAACATGAGAAAGATAAATACACTCGAGGAACGTCTCCTCAAGGAAAAAGGTGTCAAGTTGAAAAGGAAAAATGGTATAAGGCTAAGCAATAACGAGAGTGGAGATGAGGTCTTATACACCGAGCTAAAAGCGTGGAAGCTGAAATTAGGCTCATAGGCTTGAGCAGGGTACATACAAATGCAGTTACAGCTTGAAAAACAAGGCGAGGCCAGTAAACAGTTCTGGATCCAACTACAAATCATGTCTCCAAGAAACAAAAACATCGGGATCATATTTAGAAGAAAATATTTGATGTAGGTCACTTTGGTAGAAACATATGCAACTTTGATTTCTTCCACAAAAGTTATAATCAAGGAAGAAATGACCGAAGAAGAATCTATAGTACCAAGGCCTGAGGGTTTATGATTAATAAGATCAACCTCAGAAGAGAAACATCAATAGGGTAGATAGAGTCTATAGAAACAAACTCAGTATCACAGGAGTTGAAAAATATATAAGAAAAATAAAAATAATCAGGATCACTGACTTGTTGTTCAAAGGAAGAGTCGAAAGACTCAAAAAGACCAACATAAGAAGAATGATCAATGGAAATACCAGGCTTACTAAGAAAATCAGGGCTAGCCTTAGTCACAACTGAACCAACATCCATAAGAAGGTCATAATGTATAAACAACTCCAGGAAGACTTCATCAGAAGGAAGTAGACCATCCCAGATAGGACACATATCTAGACATTCAAATAGATTGACATAGTGGAGAGCAGGATCCATAGTCTGTATAGTTAGGATCGACTAGTCAGTTGCTTGGACCGAGTCCCAAGAAGGTAAACATGAACATAGAGGCTTCTCCTCAGTAGCATTTGAATGTGAGGGATATGCAGCCACATAGCTCACCCATGGTGGGGCAGTGTCTACCAATACACTAGGAATCAATAAAGGAAATACCTGGTGTCTAGTTGGTTCAAGAGAGGGATCAAGAAAATCCAACTGATCAATAGTGACAATATCTTCATTATGAATAAAGTACATCACACAAAATAACATTGACACCACAACTTGCATTGCATAAACATAATCACACCCGAGGAGGATATTGAAGTCCAAAGGGTCCTCTATCACTATGAAATCAACTAAGATGGTCTTCCCACCCAAAGTAATAGATGTTTGAGCAAGAATTCCAAAATTTGTAATAGTTCTTCTATCAAAATGCACTAACTGACTAGAAGTCAACATAAGGCTGGGAGATCCCATGCCCTGCCAAGCACGTGTATATAAAATACTAACTGAGGCTCCTTCATCAACAATACAATGAGAAATCATGTAATGTCTGGAATTTGACCTTTATTTGGAAAGGTGCATCAGAAGGAAGGCACGACTCAGCTAGGATGTCCCAATCAAAGGAAGCAATCCAAGAGCTTGGTGGGGGTTCATCCGAAGGGAGGTCAGTGCCCCCTTGTCCAGAAGGTTCTAAAATGATAGTGAAGAAAATATGATTAGCAGATGATTTACTTTCCAAAGGAAGAGTGGGATTGATTGAAAAAGGTATCGACTCAATCGCTTGATGGAATCACTCTTTGAAGGGAGAGTGGGATTGACTGAATATTGCATCGGTTGAATCTCTTGGTAAATTTCACTCTCTGAAGGGAGAGTGGGATCAACCAAAGATGACATTGGCTTAACCACTTGATCAACCGAAGGTTGAATAGGTTTTTGAGAAACTTTAGGTTGTTCAGGAACGGGATGTCCTTCGAACCATACTCTATGAACCTCTACGATGCCAGGGAACTGATGGGTAAGGTGGTCTCCCTCACAAATCCTATAAGGAAACTTCAGCTTGCACTTTGAACAGTTAGTTTTCTTAATGGTGTCAGTATGAATTGCATAGGTTAACTGTTTCCCCCCAGCATGACCTCTAGAGGCTGGGTGGTTAGGTCCAACATGACTAGGAGAGGCTGGTTGTTTTCTCCCAGCATGACCTCTAGAGACTAGGTGGTTAGGGTCAACTTGACTTGTAGAGGTTGAGTGTGTGCCCCCAGCATGAATTCCATAGGATGGGTGGTGAGGATCAACTTGACTTATAGAGGTTGAGTTCTGGTGTCCAACATGACCTATAGAGGTTGGAGGGGTGCCCCCAACATGAAGTGCAAAGGTTGAGTTACTAGGATCAACTTGAATTGGAAAGTTTGAAAGGGTGACACCAATATGACCTCCAGAGGCTGGGTAAGTAGATCCAACATGACCTGCACAGGTTGGGCGGGTGCTCCCAAAATGAATTCTAGAGGCTGGGTGGTGAGGTTCAACTTGACCTACAGAGGTTGAATGGGTGCTCCCTTTCTTTTGAGTCTTCTTCCTATTCTTCCTTATTTTACTCCCTTTAGAATGCGAGTTACTAGTATCAGAACTTTCACCACATGAGGCAGAAGGATGAGGAGAGGTTTCTATAGGTGAAGGGGAGATAATGTTTTGATTCCCTTGATATAAGGTGCTTTCTTGAGAAGCATCATGAGCATTCAAGACAGTTGGAGTGCAAACAACCAAATTGATATCCATAAGGTGAATCGAGGAAGATTCAAGGTGGCCATCAAAGGAACACCAACATTCCGGTGAGAGGAAAAGTACAAGGAGCCCCTAGTATGGGGGTCTCCTGGTTAGTGTCCGTAGGGGTGTTAGCCATATTTTATGACTTTACCAAGTAATACAAGTATGAGTTCAACTGGTAACCAATAGAACAAAAATCATACCACTAGAAAAAGTCATAAGTATCAAGACTAGGTAGATAAGGATTCCTTCCAAAAGAGAGTCTGGGATGATGAGGGCCTAGAACTAACCAATGAAGGTCAGAGAGTAGTTACTTGGTGTCTCGTGATGCGTTTTCAGGGTGAAAGCACTGGAATCACCCAACCACCCTCCCAAATATTCAACCGAGTTTACATTCCAAGTCTATCCTAGGAGCAACAGAAATAGCCTTCCACTACCACCCGTGTAAGAGTCCTATATGTCAAGATGCTAAGGATACCAAAATCACAAATAAAGGTCAGCAAAACAGTCGTTAGTCCAGCCGATGCACATGGGTAGGGTAGCTAAGCCCAAAACTCAAGCAGTACCAGGAACCACACGGGGTCGGGAGGAGGTACTGGGTGAGTCCCCAAATGTGCAACAAATCTGGTGTATGCTCTACTGAGTAGAGGAGGGGTATCTACATAGCTCAGTATTGTATGACCTCGTGCTTGACTCTTGTGTTAAAGGAGAGTTCCAGTATCTTTCTCTACAAAGTTGGATTTCTTGAAGATAGGCCATTATGTTTGAGTTTAAAGTTTTGGGCAGTTAATATATCCCTAACCCAAAACACTAGCCTAGACTAGTGTGTGTCGTCCCTAGAAACAAATAGTTACTAATAGATTTAGATATTAAACGTTCATTTTAAAGGGTTGTTGATTACTCAAACGCTGGAGAAGGTGAAACCAATAGTGTTTTGAATCAATAAAGAAACAAGATTACTAAACAAAAAATAAAATGAAATGAAAAAGCAACCTACTTCTCTTTCTTTTCAAACTGAAAATTGAGAGCCACCAAAGAAAAACTTCTTTTTATTTTTTTATTTTTTTTAAGAACAATGACATGCCATGCAATTTAGACTAAAACCCTAATGTATGTGCATATAAAGAAACTATATGTTCTTTTTAATTTTTCTTTTATGAATGTAAAATAAAGAAAACCTATCAACTAATGCATGCAAAGTAATGTAAGCAAAGTAAATATACTATTGCTCCATACCCTACTAAAAAACCCTAGGTTTCCCTAAAGTCAGAAATAACCTTTCTTGGAAGGAAGGATTACAAAGGTAAACAAGACAACCACTTTGGCATGAAGAGACTAAGCAATAATAATGACAAAAACAAGGGTCAAGAAGGTCCAAGGTTCAGCCTAAACCTGCAAACAAAGGCTTCTCAACAACTTGTCCAATGAGGTCAATCCAAAGAAGGAGGTAGGGGGGAAGCAATAAGAAAAATTCAAAGACTTGAAAGAGACTTAGAAATTATATAAAAAGAACTCTAAATAGAATACACTACTCCAAATGGGTCATGCACAGATAGTAGACCCATACATACCATTTAAACAACCCTCAAACACCCAAAAATGATGGAAAAACACATATACAAGGGAATTCATGAGTTTCCTAAAGGAAGGTTGTGAATGACTCATATGTTTCTAGTATACAAGGTTGCAAATGCATCTAGAAATCGCTACTGTTCAATCCAGAACTTGTGAATGGGTGGTAAACAACCTCGAAAAGGTGAAGAACTACCCTAGGAAGGCAGGGGAGGTGTTCTATCAGACTCAAAGGTTGCACCTAAGTTGTAAGCAGGAGTAGAAACCTTTAAAAACATTGGAAATAAGTCAAATAAACCCCAAACATACAAGGCTCTCCCCAGTGGAGTCACTAGTTCTGTTGTAGAGGAAAGTGTTCCTATGGTTGGGGGTTAAGAGGCCATAAACATACTAGGGTTGAAATATAGGTGTACAATGTTCAACAAGAAAATATAAGCAAGATTCAGATATAAGTAAGGTCCATAACTAATTCACTAAAGGGTAGTCCAAGCTTTATCTAGCCCTTCTCCTGCTCCTCTTTTGCAAGAGACCTGCAAAACAAGTTACACATTCCTCAAACCAAATGGACTATATGAAGAGAGATTATGTTCAGTAAAACATGAAACCCTAATATGATAAGAATCATCATACATGCATAACAGATATTCAACATACATTGAACAATTATTTGGGAAGAAGAAGGACATCACATATTTATTAATCAAGTGGAATAAGTATATAGTTCACCTTCTCCTCTTGTTGGGCACCTCACAAAAACATGATTTGGTTCTCTTGTTTCTCTTCTCCAAGGAACTCAAACTCCAAGATCTACAACATAGGAAGATGAAAATCTAGGGAAAAGGTAGGGGGGATGAGAGTCCCAATTCCACCAGCATAACAATGCAAAGGTTCAAGTCCCCTCCATAGACCTCTCTCCCTCTCTTATATACTTTCTTGAAGAGTAGGGGTCGAATAGGGATCAGTTACAACTTCCAATTCAGTTCCAAAACCACCAAAAATGACCCTAATTTGAGAATTAATCATATTTTATGTTTGTTTTTCCAGTACAAGTGAAAATCATGGGTTCAGTGAAGCAGAGTCACGAATGCAAAGGTATAACTGCAGGTTCCCTTAATCAAAGTCACAGTTACGTAAAACAATATCATGTTTAGGGTACTTACAAGCATTATCAGGCTTTGGTGTTTTCTAGAAAGTTTTTCTTTACTTATATACAAGTATAATGGTCTAGAGAAGAGGTCAAATGGAGTTATATAAGTCTAGATATGGATCCTCCAATCTAGGTGTTTTTTCAGTGACTTTCATGAAGTATCGGCATGCGACAAAAACATGGGAAAGTGGTCACATGAAGAGATGTGCCATTTTAGGCTATAACGACGGGGTATTTGAATTTTGATGTGCTTATATCAAGCTATATTTTCTTACAAATGCATTTAATTTACTTTTAATTTGTCCTATGGCTACCCTTTTGTATATGAGTTTTCCTTGAAACCCCATTTTTGTTTCATCACTGTTGGAACAATATTAAACTAACCTAGGTTCATACCACATCCTACCAACAAAACCAAAGATACCATCCAAATAGGGTTTTAACCCCGTCGAAAACACCTGTAGTGAAGATGAGGTCTCACCTGAGGTACCTATGGGAACCGTAGAAACTAGGTTTTTGTAGTGGTGAAGGGAATCTTCACCATACCAAGCATTGATATAACAATATCCACAAGTTAAGAACTCTGGTAATGACATAGAGTAATATCTACAAAATGTCCATATTCAGAACACCACAGTTAACCAACTTTGTATTATTGCATTTAGTTATTCATTCATAGCTATTCATTTATGCAATAGAAAACAACCAGAAAAACAAATCACACAAAGTAGACAGCATAATTTAACGTGGAAACCCTAGATGGTAAAAACCACAAAAGCGCTCATTTATTAGATAGAGTCACAACTTGAATGCTTTAAGTATGTGCGCACAATCTACATACATTCCTCATCATTACCATTACATCAGATCTATGCACACAACCCCCAGATTGACCTTAAGACCTTGCGACTCATCTTACCCTTTGATAGAAACATTATATTATAGATACAAAACTTAATCTTCTTTCAAAAATAGGCTAACCACAAAGAACCTTACCCATTACATATTTATAGGCTCTAATAGCCATGTTTACAATCCACGCCCACTACCCAATCCCATAAATTTAAGTGGACAACAACTCTAACCAACTAACCAACCTTTCAGTTGGACTTCATTACAATGGTTAGTATTCCTCTATATTCACCTAGATATTTGGACTTAACTGCTTCCTTAACCATCTTGTTGTGGTTTCATTCATACTTCGACCAAAACTCAAAATTAGTACCCAAAAATTAACCAAACCAAACCTAGGACCAACATGCCCCCAACCCTCACATGTGTCTCATCCCAATCCACTTGAGGATGAAAGTCTTGGTAGACTTTATTCACTTCCTTGACCAATCATTGGACATCGTCTTTCAGTTTGGCATCTTCTTCAACATTTTCATAACTAATATGTTTTGAACTTCTCGCGTCAACAGCTGGAAAATTATGCTTAACTTCTTCATGAAATGGACCAATGGTCACAGTAACCTACTCTGCATCCATGTGTATCTCCACAACACAATCTGTTCATATTTGTTGTTGGTTCTGGAGCTTATTAACTTGTTTCTGTAATACTTTATGCTAAACATAAGTTTCTCATCTACTCAATCGGTGGTAGAGTCCTTAATGAACTCCACAAAGTATCCAAACTTTGTTCTGTTGCACTAATTTTTCAGTAATATTATGCAGATCAACATACTTTAAGAGAGCCCCCAAGCCTGAGAAACCTCCTCATACACATGGGCACAATAAGATTCAACTTCCTTAATGTCTTGAGCATCCCTCTGAACTTACGTTTGTCGCTATTCTATGACTTCAAGTGGGATACTAGGAACTAATGTAGCCTCAAGTCGACAATTATTTATCAGAAGTTAGTGATGAATTCCCCCAATTTGATTATCTTTTATTTCGGGATCATTTCGGTTACACTCCCAACTTCCAAAACATCTCGATAAGCAGCTTCAATATCATTTTTCAGCAACAGTTTCTCTTTTTGCTAGTTTTGTTCCACAAGTGCAGCTTCCATGATAGTCACCTAATTCTTGGATTACTTCAGTTGATCATAGAACGAATTCTCCCTAGCCTTAATTTATTCACTCGCCTTATGCATATTGTTATGCAAAATGAACATCAGTGATATAGACAGCTCAAAGACGACGTACCCCATTCCATGGATTGTAGAATTCATTTCTAGATTTCTTGTTACAACAATAAAATAGTAAATAAATAAGTAACCATTAGTAATAGTAATTAATAATATTAAACATAGTTTATGAAGAGAAGTGTCTCTACAATATTTAATGGCCATGCCATATTTAAGGCGGCCATATCCATTGTAATCAATCAACCATTCATATATTAATTATTTATTCATTCATATTTTGAATATGAAATATCTTCCTCATTAACCTGGATATAGGATGGCTAATTACACTCAAATACCGTGTAACATTGGTATCAGAAAGAAGACTTGGATGGAAAGATGAGCACGATGAAATAGAACATGAGCACCATGAGACAGAACTTGAGCGTCATAATGCAAAAAAAATACAATAATGGAAGTATTAGAAAAATTAAGGTCTAGGACAAACCATATTAATAGCTAAGATATGTTGGACCAGTATGTCAACAAAAATGAGAGCAACAAATTTGATCAAGACAATAAACAAGACAAGGATTCAAAATATCGTAGGGATGACCAAAATAGAAATAATATAATTGATAAAAATAAAAATTGGCTCGACCAAGATTGTAATAAGAGTCAAGCCAGTGTTGTTGATAATAATAATGCCGATCCATATAATGACAAAAGATGGATCCTATAGTATGCAAGAGAATTCAAGTCAATAAATCAGATATTGTAGATTCATCTTCTACCTTAACTATTTTAATACCCTGGAGAAACCTAAATGTAACACTATCTTGTGAATTCGAGTGTGAGAAGCCTCAGGAGACGTCACTTCTTGAGATAACTCGTTAGGATAATTAAAGGGAAACATTACATGATGACATTCTAAGTATCGTGGGACACACGATTTCTAAGACAAAGTATGAACATAAACACAATCATGAAAAACTTAAACCAAGAACAAAGATGGCATTAAAATTTTCGATGATGAATATTGCACATCCAATAGACATCTTTTCAGAAATGAAGGACCATAAATATCCTTTATTTTGTAGGCTTGATAAGGTCAATCACAAAAATATTCCTCGTTTTCATGTACATGGAAAATGGGACAACAACAATAAATATAATGGAGTACAAATTCAAGTTAAAAGTGAAGGAAAATTGACAAAATATCGCGCAAAGACCAAGCACATGCCTAATACAAGTTCTAAAACAAAATACATAAAGGAAGTAATGATATTGTTTCAACACAAAACGAGAATAAAAAGACGACAATAATAATCTAAGCTTTGAGGACAAATATTTCCTAAGGGAAAGGCAATGTTACAACAATAAAATAGTAAATAAATAGGTAACCATTAGTAATAGTAATTAATAATATTAAATATAGTTTATGAAGAGAAGTGTCTCTTCATTATTTAATGGCCAAGCCATATTTAAAGGCAGACATATCCATTGTAATCAACAACCATTCATATATTAATTATTTATTCATTCATATTTTGAATATTGAACATCTTCCTCCTTAACCTAGATATAGGCTAGCTAATTACACTCGGATATAGTGTAACATGTATGAAGTGCTTGGGGAGTTATTTGAATCTTATGGTCTTTATTTGATGTAGTCACCTCAGTAGGTTGATCATATGATGGAATAGCCTCTGCTAGTGTCAATTCTTTCCTACTAGCCACGATTCAAACTTCTTTCACAGTCATGCATAAGAGTTGAAGGAGGTTAGTGACACCTTTAAAAAATTCGAACTTCCTCTCATTAGATTTTTTCCAAGTCTCATCAGCAACTTCAGTCATCCTATCAGCTAATAGGTTGTAGTCGTCAATAGTCAGACCAATGGGGGTATTATCCTTGACATCATTCTCCTTTTTGCATGCTTTTCTCTATAGATCCCCATCAAGTTGCTTCCACTCCTATAGCCAATACCGAACAATGACATCAATAGATTCCTCTGTCATCCTAAATTTTGTTATTAGCCACTATTTTTGTAGGCCATGTTGTGGTTGAATATAAATGTGGTGCCCCCCCCCTGTCGTAAACTTCATGATGTTTCTATAATACAACACACTAAGAAACTTCGATCCTTATAATATTCTATGTATGATGCCGCAATCCCTCAATGTGCATGAATAACTCTACATTATTGTCCATTTGTCTTCTTTTGGTTTCAAAGAACCACAAATCCTGATATCGGGCCCCATGATAGGGGGAATTAACATCCATACATTGGTATTTTAGTGGATCTACCTTGGAAACAAAATAAATAAGAACTAACAACCATGAATAATTGAAGGGATTACCTTTAACTTGAGTTTCCACAACATCATTCAGTAGCTCATTCAATAGGAATGTTTCCTGGTTCATCTGAACACTGGCAGCACATTGCTTTGCCATAACTATTGTTACGGAGAGAAATTCCTATGGCTTGGGGTACCACAACAAACAGCTTTGACTCCAGAAATCAATCTTTCCCAATATTCAATAGAAATAACATGTCTAACACTAAAGGATCAGACCTCGTACCTTATTCCGGACGGTTGAAGTAGATCCCCGTTGAGCTTTCCAATCTTTAGCTTGAATTGATATAATACTTCCTCAACAACAAGTAAACAATACAAGCATACTATATATCATGGTGTTAGATCTATTCTAGCATATATAATCAATACTGTAAAAAGCATTTGACATATTCCAATGGATACAATATTCAATCAAACACACATCATTGGACAGGAAAAGATAGTTCTTATTAATATAAATCAGAGATTACAAGATAGATACAACCTCTGAGAGCACGTCTGCAAATCAGAGAAACTGAATCCCCCACTTGGGCCTCCACCACCTCAATCCTCCATCTCACGATAGCAAGCTCACTAGCAAAGGGAAAGCTTGGGAAGAACACAACAGTGCTCCAAAGGGACAAAGGGATGCAGACTCAAGCATAAATTCTGGCAACAATGGACTATAGTTTCGTTGCTTTCAATCTCTCTATATGCCTTCAATGTACCAAGGGGTTCCTTATATAGCTTCACAAGGGATAATGAAGGGTCGAATCCGAGCGATCTCAAGGCATATGGAAGGCCAGGAGTCAAATGAGTTGGATCCATGTCAAGGAAAACTCCAAAATGATTTGGACTATGCACACATCCTGATGTACATGGTTATAGGGGTCAAACCCGCGTATGTACGCAGCTATCGGGGAAAAAACCGCGTATATCATATTTTATATAGTTTTTAGGGATGATCAAGGAAACATCAAAGGATAAAATATGGTCCATGGGGTCTAAAGAGTCTGCAGCGGGACAGGGGAAGGCCATACAAAGTGTGATTCACCTAGAGTGGTGAAATCCACTATAACAGATATCGGGCCCCACGACAGGGGGAATTAACATCCATACATTGGTATTTTAGTGGATCTACCTTGGAAACAAAATAAATAAGAACTAACAACCATGAATAATTGAAGGGATTACCTTTAACTTGAGTGTCCACAACATCATTCAGTAGCTCATTCAATAGGAATGTTTCCTAGTTCATCTGAACACTGGCAACACATTGCTTTGCCATAACTATTGTTACGGAGAGAAATTCCTATGGCTTGGGGTACCATAACAGACAATAACATCAATAGATTCCTCTGTCATCCTAAATTTTGTTGTTAGCCACTAGTTTTGTAGGCCATGTTGTGGTTGAATATAAATGTGGTGCCCCCCCCCCTGTCGTAAACTTCATGATGTTTCTATATTGAGAAACTTCGATCCTTAGAATATTCTATGTATGATTCTGCAGTCCCTCAATGTGCATGAATAACTCTACATTATTGTCCATTTGTATTCTTTTGGTTTCAAAGAACCACAAATCCTGATATCGGGCCCCATGATAGGGGGAATTAACATCCATACATTGGTATCTTAGTGGATCTACCTTGGAAACAAAATAAATAAGAACTAACAACCATGAATAATTGAAGGGATTACCTTTAACTTGAGTGTCCACAACATCATTCAGTAGCTCGTTCAATAGGAATGTTTCCTAGTTCATCTGAACACTGGCAACACATTGCTTTGCCATAACTATGACCTTGGAAATACACTAATTCAAACTTAGTTTCTGCAACAAATTGATTGAAATAACCTTGGTCGCAAACATAATAGCTTGGTTGTTGATGGAGGATATTTTCAATCCCCTCTTATCTATTTCCAACCCATATTTCTCTTTTATCAGTTTAGCCAAATTCTTGTCTTCATCCTTTCCAACAAAAAGCTATGTCGAGTCCACCCCGACCTTAGGAAACCCGATAATGCTAGGAATTAAGTCAACTTCGACGGAGACATTGGTATCTAAGCAGAGATATCTCCCATGGAAACATTCTAGTAACTTCTTAACACGGGTGTTAACCTCTTTAGTTCGACCAAAATGGGGCATATGTATTAATGATAAAATGTCATACTTTTCCAATATACGTGCCCACTCCATAGGAACCGACTTAATTGGCCCACCTTCAACCACTTGTACTGAATCCATATATTGCTATGTCTGGATGGAATTCATTATTCTTCATTATATCATGGTTAGGGAATGACAATTTCTTCAATTTATCCATGATGTTTCCTGTCACATGAACTCCCTTTAGGATAAAGGGATCTATAAACAGATACTTGGCATTGTTGGGCTTAGGGAAGACCCGGGTTCTATACTTTTGTCTTCGCACCAACAAAATACCCACAGTGTTGGCCCTTTCGGCAATAACCTGCGAACAGGTTGCAGTCTCATCCGAAACAGATATGGGGTGGGATATTACTGTACCTTTAGCCTTTTAACAAATAATAATCATACATTACAGATCTTCGACAGCCACTTAGATAGCTTCGCAGTTAGATAAACAAACAGTGTCTTGCTTAACCCTTAACTGGGAATTCACAGTGAAGTTAGTATTTAGCAGTGATCTTACTTATCAATGCATAAAAGAACATAACAGAGACAACACAAAAGAACCACAACACAATATATAATGTGGTTCACCCCTAGTTTAGGGGATATGTCCACAGAACTGTGTTTTATTCAACTCTTTACAAAAACCACAGTTCTGATCTGCGCACTCAGCTGCAGATCCCTTCAATTCCTTAAGCTGCGCACTTAGCTGCAGATCTCTGCGCACACAGCTGCAGATCCTCTTAATCACCCAAAACCCTCTGCGTACACAGCTGCATAGGTCGTCCATGCACACAGCTGGGACTTAACCTTTCTTACAAAACTAGCCTTAACTTCGCATCAAATCATCTTACATTAAAAGCCTAACCTGACTCTTTTACAAAAGTGCTTATTTATACAAGTGCACTTATTACAAAACCATGGGCTTAAACCATGGGCACCCCGAACCCTAAACCCTGGACTTAAACCACGGGTTAATTACAAAAAGAGGGCTTTGACTCAACCCTGACACCCCTAAGACTATTTTGAGTCTCAACTCCGCTTATAAGCTTCCACAAAAACCCCAGAGTTACCAAAATTAAGGACCGTTAAGGTGTGCACCCCAACAGGCCCCTAAGACTCACCAGTGTCCCGTCCCGGGACACTCAACTGTTTTTTTGGTTGTAGAATGTTATCTTCGGCTGCTTGCTCCTTCTTTATGATCTCCTTACACACTCTGTTAGGATCTGTATCCGTTTGCATCTTTGTAACCATCAACTTTAATTTTCCTGCCCTCCTGCTCCCTTATGTGTCTGTCATCATCGTCATCCTTTCTGCTACTTCTACCACGGCCGCAGCTTGCTTAATCCTTCATCCTTTCATTCTTAGTAGACTGCCGATGTTCCTTATGCTGCTGTCTTCCTTCGCAAGATTTATGATGGTCATGGGAATTGTTGAGCCTTATAAAGCTATCAGTGACTCCATCCCTCGAATTGCCTTCCGTTCATGTCCTATCAAACATTTGACCATCCACAAATTTGGGTCCTTAGCAGAAGGGGCTCCTATGATTGCATGCCAATGTAATTTTGCATAAGACAAACAGCATGCCTCCATTCTGCTGAGCCATGAGGATACATCTCGGGATCCTCTAGAGTCTTTCCTGAGGACTTGTGCCTTTCTTCGTTTTGCTTAGAGTGAACTTCTGCCTTAAATTTCTTTCTGGTTGATCGTATCTGGACTGGCTGCTTCGACGCTGGAGATGTCTCCTCGCAAGGTGGATTGCTCATAAGGTTATGCAGACCTCTCTCCCTGATATCTCGTAACAATTCCTGGACTTCGCGATCATTGGACATAGTGCTAACTATAAACTCAAAGAAATGCGCGATGGAGGAGTCGCAGGGCTGTGTGACTTCTTATAGAATCCCGCGACAAAATCTGTCATGATGGTGCATGAATGACACCAAATCTGCTGGAGCGATGGTAAATCCTGTCCACACGGCGCTAGATTTTCCCAAGATCTCATCATTACAGGCTGTTAAGGTAGTTCACGTGCCGGTGCCACCAAATCTAGTTTGTCCCATCAGTCACATTTTAGGCTGTGACACACCTTTCTTCTTCGACATAACCACTAACTTCATCTTCGCCTCAATGAGTACCTTCGACCCATCCTGACCCAAGCGGCAACCAAGCTTCAACCTTCAAACTTTGACAGTCTTCAACACTTTGTAGATTTGAGAACAACTTCATTATAGTCTAGTACCCAATTCCAACTGTTCTTGGTACTTAGACTGTCCTTCTTGCTATTACTTCTGATTAGGGGGTCCCGGCTTGTCCCTGTACTTCTTTAACCTACTTCCATTCACCATGGAAGTTAAAATTTCTTCATTCAATTTAGCTAGCTGGACTGCGCCACCATCGGTAACTCTCTGCACTATGTATGGTCCTTTCCAATGTGTCTTGAACTTACCCAGGAATTTCATGAATTTACTGTCATATAAGAGCACAAGATCACCATTCTGGAACTGCTTCTTCTTAATGTGTCTATCATGCCATGCTTTTTCTCTGGCTTTCTGTACTTGCTACTGGAACCCTATGATGAATCTGTCTTCTTCAAGTTCTAGTATATTTTCCAGCCTTTCTTTCATCATAGCTGGATCATCCATCTCTGTGAAAGCATATATTCTTAGGCTAGGAACAATGTACTCCATGGGCATGACTGCTTCTTGTCCATAGACCAACCTAAAAGGTGTATGGCCTGTCAACTTCTTGCAGGTGGTTCTATAATCCCATAGTACTACTGGAATTCTAAGATCCCAATCATTTCTGTTAACATTGCAAAGCTTCGTTAGAGCATGCTCAAGGATCTTGTTAAAGGCTTCGACAGTTCCATTTGCTTGAGGATGATAGGCAGTACTCTTCTGATGATATACTTGAAATTCTCCAGTCAATACTTCAATAGTCTTATTTAGGAATTGTGATCCTTGATCACTCATAAGAATTCTAGGACACCCAAATCTTGACAAGATATTATCGAAAATGAACTTTGCAGCTGTAGCAGCGCTACAGTTCTTGACCGGTTGAGCTTCGGCCCAACGAGTAAGGTAGTCAGTTGTTGTAATAATGTATCTTGCTCCAGATTTCTTCACAGGGGATTGATAGGTACAACAAAATCAATAGCCCACTTGTCAAAGGATTGTAAAGTTACTTGTGGAACTAGAGGCATCTCGTCCCTCCTGGATGGTTTTCCTGTCCTCTGACAGATATCGCAGCTATGGAAATACTCTCGTGCATCCTTATGAATTATGGGCCACCACAATCTGGCTGTCAGAATCTTCTGTGCTGTATCTTTTCCTGCGTAATTACCTCCTGCTGCTCCAGAATGTGCCTCAGCCAAAATTAATGGCTTTTCATGCTCCATGAAACATCTGTGTAGTATTTCATCTAGTCCCATCTTATATAGCTGTCCTGCTATTAAGGTAAAGTCGGCTGCTCTAACCACCAGCTGCTTCTTCTGCTGCGTTTTCATTTTGGTGGGTGCAAAACCTGTAGATAAGTACTGAACAATATCCTGAAAATAGTCATCAACCATCTGGATGGAAAACAACTAGGCATCAGGAAGACCTTCGTTCAAACTAATGGGCTCTTCTCCTGACTCGAGCCTCGACAAGTTGTCAGGACCTAGGTTATGTCTTCCAGGTTTGACTATGATCTCAAAGTCATATTCCTGAAACAGAATCAACCATCTGCATATCCTTCCACCTAGCATGGGCTTGTTAACCAAATACTTCAAAGCAGAATGGTCAGTGAACATCTTAAAATGAGATCCTAACAGATAGTGTCGAAACTTTTGCAATGCATAAACCATAGCTAGACCTTCTCGTTCTGTCGTAGTATACTTATTTTCTGTTGTGGACAATTTTCTACTTGCAAAAGCAATAGGGTGATCAATATTACCTTCACCTGACTGAGCCAATACTATACCCAGAGCAATGAGGATGCATCGACATGCACATGAAACTCCCTATTCCAGTCAGGGAATACTAAGATAGGGGAAGTTACCATCTTTTCCTTCAAAATATCCAAGCTTTCTTGACACTCAGGTGTCCATTCAAACTTAATATCTTTCTTCAATTGCTTTTCCATAGGGGCTGTGATCTGAGCATATCCTTTAATAAATTTCCCTGTAATATCCAGTATGACCAAGTGTAGTGCGAAGTTTCTTAACAGACTTCGGAGGTGGCAAGTTCACATTAATGGCTATCTTCGCAGGATCCATCATCAGTCCTTGCTTACATACAATGTGACCTAGAAGAATTCCAAAAGGTGCACAAAAGATACACTTTTTCAAGTTCAAGGAAATCTAATGCTGTCTACACTTGTCCAGCATAAGTCTTAAACTAGCTATATGGTCTTTTAGTAACCCAAAGATAGTCCAATCATCAAAATAAACTTCTAAGAATTTATGTATAAATTCCTTAAATGCAGAGATGACTACTCTAGAAAACATAGCAGGTGCATTCTTCAATCCAAAGGGCATAACTGTATACTGAAAAAATCCCATTTCCGTAGCGAAGGTTGTCTTATGTCGATATTCTGGGGAAATTCTAATATGATGGTAACCTGAAAATCCATCAGTAAAAGAGTACACTTCTTGACCTCCGACATTGTCTAAAACTTCATCTGTAAAGGGAGTAGGGAAAGTATCATGTAAACATGCATCATTTAGCTTCCTTAGATCAACACAGATTCTGATTTCTCCCTTAGTCTTGTTTTCTTGCACCACCATAGGACTGACCCATTCGGATTCTTCAACAGGCTCAATGATTCCTACAACAAGCATCTTATAGAGCTCCATTCTAACTTTGTCTTTATACTTAGGGTTCACCCTATAAGGGCGCTGTTTCACAGGCTTCGCATCAGGTTTCAAAGGGATCTTTATCACTCCTATATCACCAAGGATACCTTTCATCTCTGAGAACTTCGTTGGAAATAGGTCCTGATACTCATGGAGAAGTTGGGTCACTTTGCTCACCATTTCTTCATCCCAATAATCTCCAATGATAGCATACTTAGGTTTTCCTTCTGATCCAATGTTTACTGTCTGTGTCTTCAAGGGCTGAGTCACTTCAGGTGCTTCAATTGCTGGTCCATGTACTTCGCAGTGTCCTTTTGACTCAAGAATGTTAATGTTGCGTGGATCATCATCCTCGTCAATTGCGAGGTTATAACATTCTACTGCATTAGCTTATTGTTCCTTCCAATCAGGTTGGTATTCATGGCGAAGCTCGACCTCTACATACCAGTTCTTTGCTATAGGTTCCAGGGTGTGCACAAACCTATGTACCCATTCTTCATGAGGTACATGCTTCCATGCTTCATAGCATTGCTCCAAATGTCCTTGAGGACTAATTGTACCATTAAACCTGCTTCGTACCTCCTGAGGTTGATCCTTGAATCTTAGGCAAAGGGACTTCTGGCATGCTTCCCAACTATGAATGTACTTTTTATGACCATTCCACCATCTGGATGCTGTGGCTCTGAATGCTGAATCTAGAATCTCCATTTTCTGTGAATCTGGTACCTGATCTGAGAATTGTATAATAAAATATGATGGGTCTGTCAAACCATCAAAGGTAGGCAAGTCTCTTGTCTGTGAACCAAGCCATCTGAGAGACTTGGTAATTCTTGCACATCGATGTCCATGTAGTTCATAAAGTCTATTATGCCAATTCTCTAGACCGTCATCTGAATCCGTCATGCAGAAGTTGTCACACTACCAATCCATGATACCTTCAGCAGTAGGATCAACATAATATTCTTCCTTAGCTGTGATGTTGTACATATGGTCCAAAACATCCTGATCTTCATCGCTGAGTGGTTCTGTGTACCTTTCTCCTTGAGAAGGGTCCAGTGGTACTATGACTCTCAAACCTTTCCCTTCAAAAGTCATCTGTCTCTTCTTAAGGTTAATGACTGCAGCATTGTCTATTGCCCACTCAATTCCTAGCAAAGCTGGGTAGGGGTTGCTATCATCAATTATCTCAATGACTTCAAAGTCTGCTAAAGTACTAACCCCATCAATATCTACTGGGACACTAGGGAATCTTCCTAGGGGCACAATCTTCTGCTGATTAGCTAATCTCAACTGTATAGGAGACCATTCAAGGGTAGGTTTTCCCATTTGTTCCCATGTTTGTTTAGTTAGGACATTGAGTTCTGATCCTAGTTCTAGAATGACATCAGTCATGTCATATTCTCCTACCTGAGCATGCAATCTCATTTCTCTTCCAGTTCTTCTGACTCTATTAACAATTTTTTCCTTACCAGAGCTTCGCTGAGGTTCGCAAGAAGCAATAACTTTCTGTAACTCATTTAAAGAATTCTGATTTCTTAAGAGCTTCATGCAACTCTGTAAAAATGAAGACAGTGTACTTACTTTATCCGTCGAAGCTTCTTGAGACTGTGACTGCTACTGATGCTGTTGCGCAGGTGCTACTGGTGTGCTCGGATCAGAAAAGTCTTTTTTGGCTTCCAGAAATGTCACTTTTTCTCTTCCCACATCAAAGGTTGGAATTTTCTCTGGGGCCTTATGAACCCAAGCCTCAGCATGCTGTTTCTCCTTATTCTGTATTTGCGTCGTAGTGCCATTCCTTATAACAACATTAATGGCTGGGATAGGTCTTTGCTCTACAACAGTCATCTGAATATTCTGAGTAGGGGCACTATTTATTTCTTGTATCTTGGCTATCAGCTGCGGGCATTGCTCAATCACATGGTCGACTGTTCTGCAATATCGACATGTTGTAGTTGGGTTCTGACAGTCTCTAGCTAGATGTCCTGCCTGATTACAGTTATAGCACACAACCTGGCCTCGACCTCTTCCAGGCATACCACCACGACCATGACCTCCAAAAGTACCTCTACCTGATGTACTACCATGGTAACCATATCCCTCATTGCCTTGTCCATCGTTTTGTACCCTATAAGCATCATAGGTTCGTTCTCTCATGAGGTCAAAACTACGACACTCATCTTCATTGTGTCCAACTGACTTACATAACTTGCAATAGGGGTTCTTAGGTACTTGCACATATCTCTGTAGCAGATAGCAGTCTTCAAGTCGATGCTGGCCAGTTGTCCTAGAGATCTCACAATATAGAATACTAGGGTTGAATGGGTTTGGCGCACCAGAATTTAGGTAATTTCTTACCACAGGACACTGTTCCTTGTCGTGACCCTTTGTCCGATATCGTGTACACCAAACCTCTTCATGACTAGATTTCCCCTTCTTCATGTCGTGAAGCTCCAAAGCCATTTCTGCCAGCTGCGCTTGTATTTGAGCTATACCAGAATTATCTTCGACAGGAGCTGTTTCGAGCTTCATAGCAATTTCCAAAGCCTCTTGTTGATCGGCAACCTTCTGTTGCATGAGTGGAGTCCTGATATGTGGTAACAAAGCTGCAATGAACCATTCCTTATGTTGCACTGGTCCAATAGTGAAACTAACTTGATCTAGCGGAACTTTGAACCTCTGATCAAAGTCCCAAACTGACTTTCCTGGCCTCTGCTGAATCTCTTTCAGTTCAATTATACACTGTGACTCTGATTTAGGCTTCTTGAACTCTTTGATCATTGCTACTTTTATATTATCCAAGACATGGTTCTGAGTACTAGAAAACTTCATGAACCAGGTCAAAGTGTGGTCTCTAAAAGAAGTAACCAGCTGCACTCTTCTTGTATCTTGATCCGTAATGTTCTTAGCAGTCCACATGGCTTCACATAAGAACCAAAACTGTTCTGGATCCTCTGATCCAGTTCCTTTAAATACTGGGAGCTCAATGTCATCATTCATATGGTCCATCGTGGATCTAGGGGGGAGGGAGGGGGACTGGTAGTAGGCAGGGGGAAATTACTGAGGTAGACTTACCTACGATAGGAATACTCGAGCTATGGTTACGTTCAGACTGCGACAGGTTCTCAGGGATAACAGGTCTTCACTGCGGGGTTACCGGAGGGTTTCCAACGGAAGGGGTTTCGTCGGGCGTCGGGTCTGCTGGACTTACAGGGGTATACTCAGTATCCTGACCTAGGGTATAGGATCCAAAATTCCTCTTCTATCTTTTACCACTTCACAGCAAACCACTTTGCTCGTTGAAGTCACTTTCACTTCCAAACATAAGTTAGTACTACTAAATCTAACAGTCTGATTCAATGAGCAATATACCTTTTTCAGCCAATAGCATTTTAATTTTCGAATTAAAGGAATTCAAGTACTTACCCCTTGGTCCTTTGAAAAACTGCCATTCGGCTTCACTGAAGAAAGTACTTGTGTCGATGGCGAATTCTGTCACAAATGCTTCAAGGGTTCACGTTGTCCAGAAATCAACAGCTCGGGATATCTCGTTGTTCACCCTTTTCAATATATTAATTCTTACGGGGGTCCAATCAAAAAATTGACCTTATTGGAAGTTTGTCTTTCTCTCTATCAACCTGGATAACCATTGGTACAACTCTATGTGGATACTACCAAAGAAAATTTCATAAACATAAAAAAAAACGTACCTTTGTAAAAAGTCATCTGAACTGCGACACGAATCTTTGTTCTCTTGTTCAACAAATTTCAGATAAGTCTCTTCAATCCAATCACCGATTTCTTTCACTGAGGACCTCCAAAACATAGCCCTCTAGGTACGACGTTAACCCCTCTTGAGCAGGTACTGAGTTCAACCGGCAACGAAACCAATTTGTTGGGCTTAGGGTAGACCCGGGTTCTACACTTTTGTTTTCACACCAACAAAAGACCCACAGTGTTGGCCCTTTCAGCAACAACCTGCGAACAGGTTGCAGTCTCACCCGAAATAGCTATGGGGTGCCGCAGAATCAGGTTTCTGCAAGCAGAAGAGGGATATTACTATACCTTTAGCCTTTTAACAAATAATAATCATACATTACAAATCTTCAACAGTCACTTTTATAGCTTCGCAGTTAAATAAACAAACAGTGTCTTGCTTAACCCTTAACTGGGAATTCACAGTGAAGTTAGTATTTAGCAGTGATCTTACTTATCAGTTATCTACTTATCAATGCATAAAATAACATAACAGAGACAACACAAAAGAACCAAAACACAATATATAACGTGGTTCACCCCCAATTTAGGGGCTACATCCACAGAACTGTGTTTTATTCAACTCTTTACAAAAACCACAGTTCTGATCTACGCACTTAGCTACAGATCCTTTCAATTCCTCAAGCTGCGCACTTAGCTGCAGCTCTCTGCGCACACAGCTGCAGATCCTCTTAATCACCCAAAACCCTCTGTGCACACAGCTGCAGAGGTTTTCCACGCACACAGCTGGGAATTAACCTTTCTTACAAAACTAGCCTTAGCTTCACATCAAATCATCTTACATTAAAATCCTAACCTGACTCTTTTACAAAAGTGCTTATTTATACAAGTGCACTTATTACAAAACCATGGGCACCCCGAACCCTAAACCTTGGACTTAAACCATGGGTTAATTACAAAAAGAGGGCTTTGACTCAACCCTGACACCCCTAAGAATATTTTGAGTCACAACTCTGCTTACAAGCTTCCACAAAAACCCCGGAGTTACCAAAATTAAGGACCGTTAAGGTGCGCGCCCCAACAGGCATTATTCTTAATTTTCACATGCAGTGCATAATCCCTTGGTTGTTCTTCAATAGCCCAACAATATTGTCATAGACCCTGAATTGGAAGCCTGAACATCATGGGTCACTTTAGATCTTGTTTTTGGGTTGGATGCGCGAGCCCTAGTTCACTTCTACTTTGGAGAGTTTACATGAATGGGGATTAATACAACTTATGGTTGTTCTTTGACGATCATAATAGAAGGCAGGGTAGAAACAATAGATCTCCAAGCGGTACTAGTGGTGGACATGTTAATTTCCATGGTTGTAGATCATAAAATTGCACAGATCAGCTTTGAAAACTATTATATCTCTAGTTTTCTTGAGACACCTTGAAAAATTGGCACAATGAGTTTAGATGGCATTGCAACTTCCCTTTTTGAATTGATTGGCACATGCAACTAACTTGTGTGATCACATGGTTAGTTAATATGACTAAATATTTGCAATAATTACGAGGGTGGTGGTCAATCCATTCACATGCTCAGATCCTTTTTCAGTTATTTATGAAAAGTCTCCACTACAGCCATGTAAGAACCCTACTTGAATCTTTTTCAAGAAAAGCACAGTTTGGGCAAATTTGAGCTTAACTAGTCATGACTATGGGGGTTCCAATTGACTCCAATCATCCCAAATATGAAATGAAATGGTTTGGTCAGTCTTACTACATACCAATATGACCTATAAACAATTTTTATCATACTTTAGGCTTCTACAACTTGATTTAGGGCTAATGACAAAAAGTGAAATTTTCTTAGGAAATTGTGGTCAAATTCCCCCTATGTTGTGGCCCAAATTGGATTCCCAACTCAAGTATGACCCTCCAAAATTTGTGAAAAGAGTATGGGGATTAATATCATACATCAAGGGCTATAATTACACATGGTTATTATCTCTACAAACAGATTATAATGTACAACATGAACATATGACCATTTTCAGGGAAATTGCTTAAAGGAAAATTGCATAACTAGCTTGATTTTGACATATGAAAAGTAAGGTTAATGGTTCAGATAAAGAAATTAAATATAGAGACCATATAAGGAAAACAAGTTTTTTCCCCAACAACATAAAAAATTAGAGGAATTCCTTCATACAAATATGGTATACAACTCATTCAATATAGAGGTCAGATACATGAAAACTAATGGTTTAATAGCCTGAAATTGAAATCTTTTCACACATGGATTACTTAGATTTCAATTTTCATAGTACATGTACAGAATATTACATATCCATAGATAATATACCTAATATTGGGCATCAAAACTCCAACATGTTTGTCATCAACATGGGAGTGTGGGGGAATGGAGAAGAAGGAATGAGAAAATAGGGAGATAGATGAGAAATCGAATTGTATGGAATTCAACCTGAAAATAAAACACCTTCATTAAGCTCCAATGAGAGGTATTAATGGCCTCTCCATCAACCAACTTGTAATGGAATCCAACTCACTCGAGATTGGTTCATAACCAGGGAGAGTAAACACTCACTATGCAATGGACAAGCAAAAGCTCTCCAAAATACAAAAGGATAATTAAAAAATGATAAAAATATATTATCCTTCCTCATGAAATCCTTTTTTTAAATTCATGAGGCCTCCTAAGTTCTAATTTCCCTCCATGGGCTTCCTCCAACTCATCTCAGTGGTTTAGTAACTCCTATGACACTTGTCTTCTTCTTCATGCTCCAATTCTTTTCCCAATTCGAATGGCTACCTCTAACTCCCAAATGCGCCCTCTAGGTGGCTATTTTTAGCCTTGTCATGTTATATTTTTCATAGGTATGTAATCAATTCTGAATTTTTCATAGTTGTCATAGAATATTCCATCATTAGTTGTCATAGAGTGCATGGAATCTCCTTTTAAGTGGCACACATTGTATTCTTAGTCTCTTCCTCTTCCATGGAAGTTACTCTCCTCTCCTAATTCAAATTCCATGGGTCATGATAGTCCATGTGACACCATATCACCTTCAAATAATGATACATTCCTTATGGGTTCAAATTTGGATGAAGGCCATGCCAAGTGTGTGGGGGAATCTAGTCACCCAAAGACTCTACAAGATTCCAATTGTCTCCATGAACCAATGCCACCTCATTTTCTTAACATTTATTATTTATGTGATCCATTTTAATGTGAATATGGTAAGCTAAGGTCCTTTTGGGTACTATATCTCCCTTATTATGAAATTTATGTCTCCACCTCAACCTAGGGAACTAGTAGGTTGGTGAAACATTATTTTCAAGTATTCTTATGTGGATGGGGACATGAAACGCCACCACTACGTCCGCCATAAAATTTGTTATTTAATGTGCATTAATTACTAACTTGACATGCCATCTCTATGCAAATACCGACTATGACATAGGACTAGCCTCAACAGATTAGACTTAAATAATATAGCTAATACATCGACTAACTATATACACTACTGTGACACAACATACTTCGACTTGCAGAAAAGAAATTCAACCAAAGCATTTTTTTTGCCTCTTATATACAAATTTAGTCAAGTGATGTTTGTCTATCCTGATAAGGTTTTAGTCGAATCCCATTCACTAACCCTTTCAGGGGAACCCCATCTAACCTCTGTAGCTGAACTACGCCCCCCTCTGTAATGAAATTTATAACATATGGTCCCAACCAGTGCATTCAAATCTTACCAAGATCCTTGAGAAGCTTACTATTGTAGAGGAAAATTAAATCTCCTCGCTTGAACTGCTTCTTCTTAATGTGTCTGTCATGTTGAAACTTTTTTTCACTCTTGTCTAACTTGTTGATGAAAACCCACAACAAAGTGATCTTCCTTTAGCTGTAATAATTGCGATAGTCTCTCCTCAATAACACCAATATCACATATACTGGTGAAGGCAACAATCCTTAGGCTAGGAACAATATACTCCATGGGAATGACAACCTCTCATCCATACACTAATCCGAATGGGGTTTTTCCTATTAATTTCTTACAGGTTTTTTGATAAGCCCATAGTACTACAGGAATTTCAATTCAGAGTCATCATAACTCACATTACAAACTTTAGTTAGGGTGTTTTCCAATATTTTATTAAAAGCTTCGACTATTCCATTCTCCTACGGATGGTAAGGTGTACTCTTTCTATGGTATATCTAAAATTCCTTAGTCATAGCTTGAATAGTTATATTAAAAAAATGTGTACCTTGGTCATTTAGTCAAACCCCGAGACCATCCAAACCTTGTAACCATATTCTCAAACCAAAACCTTATAGTGGTTCCAGCCATATAGTCCTTCATAGGGGAAACTTTAAACCACCGAGTTAAATAATCAGTTGTAATTATTATATATCAGGCACTGTTTCTCTTACCTAGTGGGTTAATGGGTCCCACAAAGTCCACATCCCACTTATAAAATGTCTATAATGATACTTGTGGAGCCAAAGACATCTCATCCCACTAGGATGGATTTATTGTCCTTTGGCACATGTCATAATTCTTTCAATAGTCAGATGCATCTAAATGCAATGCGAGACACCACAAGCCAACTCACAGTATCTTCTTAGTTGTTTTTTTCCTGCGCAGTGGCCTTCTGCCACCCCATCGTGAGCTTCAGCCAAAATTAGGGGTCACTCATATTCTAAGACACAAGGACGTAAAATATCATCTTGTCCCATTTTGAATTATTGTCTAGCTATCAACTAAAAATCTACATATTTTACAACTAGTTGTTTATTCTAAGTTGTATTGTAGTCATATGGTTCCTTCCCTGTAGCCAGAAAATGAATAATATCTTCATTATAATTGTCTGTCATTTTTACTACAAACAGTTGTGCATCTATTCGGGTATCGTCTAAATTGGTTGGTTCTTCCCATGTCTCCAACTATGACAGGTGGTCAGGTCTAGCATTCATCCTCCTTGGGTTAAAAACAATCTCAAAATCGAACTCTTGGAAAAGGAGGAGCCAACAATAGATATTCCCCCCCAACATTGGCTTATTGAACAAATACCAAAGTGCAGAGTGATATGTGAACATATTAAAATGGACACCCAATAAATAATGTCATAGCTTCTATAAATAATAAACAATCACCAGAGCTTCTCTTTAAGTCATTGTATAGTTGTTTTCAGTAGTCGAAAACCTCCTACTGGAAAATGCAATTGGATGGTCAATGGATCCCTCACCTAGTTGTGTCAATGTTGTGCCTAGAGAAATGGAAGATGCATCGACATGAACATGAAATTCTCTTTGTCAGTCTGGAAAGACTGGAATGGAATATGAAAACATATTTTCCTTGAGTGTGTCGAGGCTCTTTTTGACATTCTTCATTCCACTAGAAATTTACATCCTTCTTCAATAACTTTACCATTGGGGATATGATTTCTGCATAACCTCATATAAACTTGCGATAATAACCAACATTCCCTAAATTAGTTCTTAATTGCTTGACTGACGTGGGTGGTGGCATGTTAACAATATTAGCAATCTTCACTAGATCCATCAATATTCCTTCCTTGCAAACAACATGAACCAACAAGATGCCAAACGACACACAAAATATGCACTTTTTCAAGTTTAAGGAAATTTGAAATTGTCTGCAATGCTCTAACATCAGCCGAAGACTTTCAATATGATTGTTGATCATCCCATATACCATCCATTCATCAAAGAAAACCTCTAGGAATTTATAAATAAATTATTTAAACAAAGCAACCACTATCCTAGAAAATATAGCAGGAGCATTCTTAAGGCTGAAAGGCATTATCGTGTATTGAAAGTAACCCCATTTTGTCACAAAGGTAGTCTTCTATCGATATTCTTTCATGATCCTAATTTGATGGTATCCAAAAAACTGATTAGTAAAAGAGTAAACCTCTTGTCCTCCAACGCTCTCCAACACTTCATCCATAAAAGGCATAGGGAAAGGATCATGGAGACATGCATCATTTAATTTCCGCAAGACGAGACAAATACAAACTTCCCTAGTTTTCTTATCTTGAACAACCATAGGGTCGATCCACTCTAATTATTCAATAGGTTCAATAATTCTTGCATCCAACATCCTGTCCAGCTCTGCTTTCACCTTTTCTTTATACCTTGGTTTTAATCGATAAGGTCTCTGCTTCACTAGTTTAGCATCCAATTTTATCCTGAATCTTCATATCACCCAAGCTTCCTAGGATTCCCTTCATCTCATAAATATTTGTTGGGAATAGATCTTGAATTCATGCAACAAGTCGGTAATTTTTCTGATAGTCTCATCATCCCAGTAATCGCCAATATTTGCAAATTTTGTATTTTCAAGGGAACAAATATTTACCTTCTTAATCTTTAGTGGCTTCAAGTATTTTTAAAATGATATACCTTGTCCCTCCAATGCTTGAATTCCTTCAGACTCTGGGATTTGGACATCTCATGAATTGTCATCCTCAGTTTCTCCCGATATATTATAACATTCCATCAGATTTTTTCTTGTCGTGGTTGGAAGTTGCGGTACAATAATTTTGGGAGTGCATAAAGCCAACCAAAAGGTTAGATCTCTATGTAAGCTACATGCATATGAACTTGTGTTGTTTGGGTACAATACTGAAAGAGATTTGCATAGGATTAGAGAAGGGTTTGATTGCACTTCATTAGAAAGCTATGTTTCCAAACATCCTTCAATTGTGTATCCACGATATACTGTTATTTCCATGCTTAGATATGATATAGAGGGAATGCACTATTAGTGGAGGCGTTCATGGGAATTCGTGAAGATATTGGGTTCTGTGTGAGAGATTACAACGGTTAATAAAGAAACTATTGTGCATTTTGTTAGTGGACATGTAAATTTATCTATTTTATTTTTAATGCAAGTGTTAGGCTTAAGATATTGTTTAAGGTTTGTTATGTATTAATATTTTCTTCTTGAACATTTGTAGTTGACCAATCTAGAGCTTGTTTTGAATCTTTTTAAAAGAGGAAACCTTCTTGGAGCTAGAAACCTGCTAAATAGTTGTCCAATTTCATTGTAGATAATGAACATTTGTGTCAATGATTTTTTGATATCATAATATAACATCTTTGGTTACACTTAAGTTGTATGATGAACTACATGTCTCCATGATTTCTGAAGTGTAGCAATAGTTTATACCAATATGTTAGTCTTAGTTAACCCAGTACGAGTTATGTGGTAAAAGTAGCTTAGTGCAAGATAAATGAATAGTGAAATATTATTGACCCTATTTTAAATGGATAAATGTAGGTTGTTTATAAATGAGATTGTTTATTGTACGTTTATATATAAACTTGCAAGGCAAAAATAAGATAAATTAGTAATGTATAGAATAATTAATTGGTGCAATACTATTGATAGTAAATTAAGTAGTTAAATGCAAGCTCATTATTAAGGGATGGAAATAAAATATCAAGGCTTAGATTGATTTTTTTAGTTTTTCTTTTCAATTTTGTCATATATGTATGTGACAATCAATTGTTTTAACACAAGATCATGTATTATAAGATTTTAAAAAGAATTAAAACTTATCATTTACTCATTGATTGCCAAAGGTTGGATACTTTTTAAAGGTAGAACTGTAGATTTTTCATGACCATTGACTACCATGTTGTTGGTTCAACTTGAGTTTTTTTTGTTTCTTCCAATTTCCAAACGTCTTTGTGAATTTCTCTTTTCTATTTGCCAAGAAGTTTCTTGTCAGCTTTATATAAAGACTGCAGTCAATATTGTTTATGTTGTAAACTACAAAATGTAATTGATTAAATGTGATTTTGGTCGTTTACTAGTATAATTAAATGTAATTTATTGATCCTCATGAAAAAAAATCCATTGTTATGTTCTTGACATATAATTTTCGGTTTAGGGTAATTAGTTCATAATAAAAGGATTATTTTTTTTTAAATATAGTTTTGACAGTCATTTGGTTTTTATATTAAGAATTTTTTTTAAAATGTTTTATTTAAATTGTTATTGATTATGAAAAGCTGATATCTATTTTGGTTTGTGTTTCCCACCTTAGAATCACTAGCAGACATCAGCTAATTTAAATACAATTTACCACTTCACTGCATTTTCAAATTTTCTAATACTAAACAATGAATATGGTCCACATAAATATACAAGGGCCATCTTTTCCATGAAACATTCATTTTTTCCGGAGGACTCGAGCCATTTTTTTTAAGAAGTTACTGGTTGATGTGAATAGCCGTACCCTACGTGAATGAGTGAGAGCATTAGTTTGATGCAAGTTTTAAGTTGTATTGAGCAGGCTCTAGTCTAATTTTCCTTTTTTTCATCTTGAATTTTGTGAATCCTTGTGGGTGCCTGAGGACCAGAATCCTTTGCAAACCGCTTAATTTAATGTTAAAGAATACTTTGCATTGGTAGCATCGATAAGTGAAAAAGTTGTGGAGACTGTGGCAGGGTGTTGGAAATATTAATTACTTTCATATGCATATCGGAGCTCAGCCGACTCTGTTAGAGTCCGTATTAGTTCATATCTTGTAGGCCAGTCTGACAAGAGTGAAGAGTCCAAGATTTGGCAATGTAAACCAATCGAATTAATTTCTGAAGCTAAGTTTGTAGGTAGATAGTTATTACAGCCATTAATGTCAAGTCTGTAGATTCACAGAGAAGAAAATTCTAGTTTTCCTATAAATAAAAGAAGAAGATTGTAAACCAAGTTAGACACAATAAACAAGCAGAGAGAGCGAGAGAGAGAGAGATCAGAGGATAGCAGAGAGTGAAGAAATAATTGTGTCAAAGCTCAAGCTTCTGTGTGTTTAAAGATGTTGAGAGCTGAAGCTATGTAAAAGGTTAAATATCTCTGTAAATTTCAAGTTTGCATTTACAACAATATAGTTCTTTGTTATGTACAGACAAATTATATAAATCAAATAGTTTATGGTTGAATGCATGTTTATTTAGCCTCACATTCCTTCCAGAGTTACTTCAGTAAATGTTTTTTACATTTACGGTTTGAGTGAAAGATCAAAGAATCCCTAAATTTCTCACCCAGTAAAAGTTCCAGGTTTTACGGCAGAGTGGTAAACAAAATCTACTTAATGTTTGGGTATATGATTTTATAATTCTGTAGAATTGTTGATTGTGTTGGTTTTTACTTCATATTACTAGTGGGTGTAAAACATTTGTAATTTCTTAAGTCTTTTAGACTAAGAAATATCCTTTGTAAATTCTGACTAAAACCAAACCAAAGCAAGTGAGTCCAAGTAAAATGGTCGAGTAAAATCGACAAGTTGTCGAAGTGGTCAAACCGACAAGTTGTTGGGTAAGTTTTGTCTAATTTGTAAAACCGAAAAGTGGTCAAAGTAAAACCTGTCGGTAAAACTGACAAGTAAGAACTTGTCAAGAAAAAAGAGTCGGGTCTAAAAGGCTGACCATATTGGTAGACTTGTCTAGTCGGAGTTAGACAAGTTTCACTTGACAAGTAAAAAGAAAAAGAGGTCGACGTGAAATTTTATAACTTAGAAGTAACTCAAGTTTGCCGGCTCGGGTTTTGCTAACTGGTATCAGAGCAAGGTTTAGGAAAGAAATCTTGTCTTAAAAGTGGAAAAGTAATTTTCTAAGGAAAAATAAAAATAAAAAATGGCTTCCACTTCTGGTTCATTGCAAACTCCAATTTTTACAGGAAATAATTATGAATATTAGTCTCTAACAATTAAGGCTTTGTTTAGAGGTCAAGATGTCTAGGAGATATTCCAACATGGTTATGCAGAACCAACATATCATACATCATATAACAATCTCACACAAGCTGAGAAAGATGTCCCAAGGGAACATAGGAAGAAAGATGGAAACTCTCTATTCTACATACATCAAGCCATGCATGAAAGCATACTCCTAAGATTAGCAGCAACAATTAGAGAAAATAAAGCATGGGATACATTGGAGACCACATATCAAGTCTTGGGCAAGGTAAAGACTTCCAAGTTGTAGATTCTGAGAAGAGATTTTGAATCTCTATCCATGAAAGATTCAGAGTCGGTAGAATCATTCTACACTAGAATTGTTGGTTTGATAAACCAACTAAAATCTCATGGAGAAGCCATAGAATACCAAAGGGTTGTTGAAAAAATTCTCAGAAGTCTTCCCCCAAGATTTGAATCCTTGGTTGTGACCTTGGAAGAAAAAACAGACATGTCGGTGTTTATCATTGATGATTTGCAAGCTTCACTCATCAATCATGAACATAGAATCAACAGAACACAAACATCATTGGAAGGTGCATTTGCAGCACAGTGATCCATAAGTCGTGGTAGAGGTAGGGGGAGAAACAAATCTAGAGGCAAGGGAAGAAGTTCTTCCAGAGGAGGACGAGGCATAAGTCCTGCAAATGTTGCTGGAAGAGGAGATAATCAGAATCCAAGTCATCCAAATGGCCAGAGGTTTGATAAATAAAAAATTCAATTCCATTATTGTAAGAAATTTGGTCATTATGCATATGAATGCAGGAAGAAACAATATGACCAAGGAAGGAAAATCCCAAATCAGTCGACCAACACCAACACTCCGACAAGTGCAATGTTAATGGCATATGCATCTCCAATTGAATGCAATGTTGTTCAAGAAATTCCACATGGCATATGGTACTTAGATTCAGGATGCAACAATCATATGACTGGTAATTTAATTTTTTTTTCCAGTCTAGATAATTTAGTTGAAACTGATGTTACACTTGGAAACAATGTCCAAGTTATTGTTTTGGGAATGGTACTGTTGGTATTCTAACCAAACAGGGGGAGAGTAAGTATGTCCCTGATGTCTATCAAGTTGAAGGTCTGAAACATGATTTGTTGAGCATTGGGAACATTATACAAAAAGGATACAAAGTCTACATTGAATATTATCACTGTGTGATTAAAGACAAGTGTCCAATTAACCAGCTGATAGAAAAAGTGCCAATGACAAGCAATTGTTATACATAAATCTCATCGTCAGCATGTGATGAGGCCGCAAACACAGTATTTTCCTTGAATCCCAAATGTTGAAGTGAAAATCTTGGTCTAGATATCTGTTGGGGCACAGACCTTGAAGGTCCTTAATTTTGGCAACTCCGTGGTTTTGGTGCGAAGCTTGTAAGCGGAGTTACGGCCCAAAATAGTCTTAGGGGTTTCGGGGTTGGTTCGAAGCCCCTCTTTTTGTAAATGACCCATGGTTTAAACTCATGGTTTTTAAGCCCATGGTTTAAACACATGGTATTATAATAGTGCACTAGTATAAATAGGCACTTATGTAAAGGAGAAAAGAGCTTTTTCAAAGGTTTTTATATGATGATAATTTGATGCGAAGAAGTTAAGGCCTATTTTTGGGTCTAAGGTTAAGTCCCAGCTATGTGCGTGGATGACCTCTGCAGCTGTGTGCGCAGAGGGTTTTGTTAAGGTTAAGTCCCAGCTGTGTGCATGGATGACCTCTGTAGCTGAGTGCGCAGAGAGTTTTTGGAAGAAAGGATCTGCAGCTTAGTGCATAGCTTTGGGTTGTTGAGAAGATCTGCAGCTGAGTGCGTAGCTTAGAACTGTGTTGTTGTAAAGAGTTGAATATAAACACAGTTCTGTGGACGTAGCCCCTACACTGGGGGTGAACCACGTATATCTTGTGTTGTGGCGGTTCCTTTTTGTTTTATTCCTGTTATGTTTTTACGCATTTGATAAGTAGGTGAATGATAAGTAAGATAAAACTGTTAAATATTAACTTTGATGTGAATTCCTAGTTAAGGGTTAAGCAAGTAACTGTCTGTTTATCTAAACTGTGAAGCTATTTAAGTGAATGTCGAAGCTCTGTATTGTATAAGTATACGTTGTTAAGGCTAAAGGTACAGTAATATCCCTCTTTTGCTTGTAGAAACCTGATTCTGTGGCACCCCATAGCTGTTTCAGGTGAGACTACAACATGTTCGCAGGTTTTTGCTGAAAGGGCCAACAATGTGGGTCTCTTTGTTGGTTGGTAAATAATAGTATAAGAACCCGGGTCTGCCCTAAGCAGCCAACAAATTGGTTCCTTTGCCGGTTGAACCAGTATCTGCTCAAGAGGGATCTACGTCATACCTGGAGGGATATGTTTTGGAGGCCCTCAGTAAAATAAATTGGTGACTGGGTTGAGGATACCTATCTGAAATTTGCTGAACAAGAAAATAAGGATCCTCATCGTAGCTTAGACGACTTCTTGCAAAGGTACATTTTTTTCTGATATTTATGAAATTTTCTTTGGTAGTATCCACATAGAATTGCACCAGTGGTTATCCAGGTTGACAGAAAGAAGGAAAAAATTTCAAGAAGATCAGTCTCCTGCCTGGACCCCTGAAAGAATTAAGCTGTTGAAAAGAGTGAACAACGCGGTATCTAGAGCTGTTGACTTCTGGACAACGCGAACCCTTGAAGCATTTGTGACGGAGTTCACCATCGACACACATACTTCTTCAGTGAAGCAGAAAGAAATTTTTTCAAAGGACCAAGGGGTAAGTACCTAAATTAATTAAGTCTGAAAATTAAAATGCTCTTGGCTGAGAAACGCATATTACTTATCAAATCAGATTTCTAGATTTATTGCTACTAACCTATGTTTGAAAGTGAAAGTGACTTTGACGAGAAAAGTGGTTTGCTTCACAACGGTAAAAGATACAAGTGAACTTTTGGATCCTTTACCCTAGGCCAGAATACCGATTATACCTAATTAATCCCAGAAGAGTCTGAATATGAAGAAACCCCTTTTGTTAGAAACCCTCCTATAACTCCACAACGAAGATCTGTTATCCCTGAGAACCCGTTACAGTCCGAAAGTAACCCTAGCCCGAGTAGTCCTATCGTAGGTCAGTCTACCTCAGTAAGCCCCCCCCCTATTGCCAGTTCTCCTCCTCCCCCTAATCCCCCCCCTCGATCCACTATGGCCCATGTAAATGATGATATCAAGCTCCCAGTCTTTAGAGGAACTGGATCAGAGGATCCAGAGCAGTTTTGGTTCTTATGTGAAGCTGTTTGGACTGCTAAGAATATTACAGATCAAAATACAAGAACAACGCAGCTGGTCACATCTTTCAAAGACCGAGCTTTGACCTGGTTTATGAAGTTTTCCAGTACTCAAAACTATGTCTTGGATGATATTAAAAAAGCAACGATCAAAGAATTCAAGAATCCTAAATCAGAGTCACAGTCTATAAATGAACTGAAAGAAATTCAGCAGAAGCGATGTGAATTAGTATGGGACTTTGATCAGAGGTTCAAGGTTCTATTGGACCAAGTTAGTTTCACTATTGGACCAGAACAACATAAAGAATGGTTCATCGCAGCACTATTGCCGCATATCAGGACTCCACTTATGCAATAGAAGGTTGCTGATCAGCAAGAGGCATTGGAAATTGCTATGAAACTTGAAACAACTCCTGTTGGAGATAATTCTGGAATAGCCCAAATACAAGCGCAGTTAGCAGAAATGGCTTTTGAGCTTCACGACATGAAAAAAGGGAAAGCTATTTGAGAAGAGGTGTGGTGTACACGATGTAAGACAAAGGTCATGACAAAGAATAGTGTCCTGCAGTAAAAAATTACCTGAATACTAGTGCACCAAACCCGTTTAACCCTAATGTCCTATATTGTGAGATCTGTCGAACAACTAGTCAGCATCGACCTGAAGATTGCTACCTGCTGCAAAGATATGTTCAAGTACCTAAGAATCCCTACTGCAAGTTCTGTAAGTCAGTTGGACACAACAAAGATGAATGTCACATCTTTGACCTCATGAGAGAGCGAACCTATGATGCTTATAGGGTACAACCCGATGCACAAGGTAATGATGGATATGGTTACCATGGTAGTACATCAGGTCGAGGTAATTTCATAGGTCGTGGTCGTGGTGGAATGCCTGGAAGAGGTCGAGACCAGGTTATTTTCTATAACTGTAATCAAGCAGGACATGTAGCTAGAGACTGTCAGCACCCAACTATGACATGTTGATATTGCCGAGCAGTCGATCATGTGATTGAGCGATGCCCATAGTTGATAGCCAAGATACAAGAAAGAAATGGAGCTCCTACTCAGAATGTTTAGATGATTGCTGTAGAGAAGAGACCTGTCCTAGCCATTAACATTGTTACAAGGAGTGGAGTTATGGCGCAAGTGCAGAATAAGGAGAAACAGCCTGACGAGGCATGGGTCCGCAAGACCCCAGAGAAGATTCTAGCCTTTGATGTTGGAAGAGAAAAAGGAACATTTATGGAAGCTAAAAAAGACTTTGCTGATCCGAGAACATTAGTAGCAACTACGCAACAACAACATCAACAATAGCTATAGTCTCAAGAAGCTTCGTAGGATCAAGTAAGTACACTAACATCATTTTTACAGAGTTGTATGAAGATATTAAGAAATCAGAATGCTTTGAATGAGTTACAGAAATTTATTCAGTTTTGCGAACCTCAGCGGAGCGCTGATAGAGGAAAAAATGTTAATAGAGTTAGAAGGACTGGAAGAGAAATGAGATTACATGCTCAGATAGGAGATTATGACATGACTGATATCATTTTAGACCTAGGATCAGAAGTGAATGTCCTAACTAGGAAGACATGGGAACAAATGGGAAAACCTACACTAAAATGGTCCCCTATACAACTGAGATTAGCCAATCAGCAGAAGATTGTGCCCTTGGGAAGATTCCCTAGTGTACCAGTGGATATTGATGGAGTTAGTACCTTAGCATATTTTGAAGTCATTGAAATAATTGATGATAGCAACCCCTATCCAGCATTGCTAGGAATTGAATGGGCACTAAACAATGATGCAGTAATCAACCTTAAGAACAGACAGATGAATTTTGAGGGAAAAGGCTTGAGAGTCATAGTACCATTGGACCCTTCTCAAGGAGAAAGGTATACAGAGCCAGTTAGAGATGAATATCAGGATGTTTTGGATCATATCTACAACATCACAGCTAAAGAAGAAGACTATGTTAACCCTATTGCTGAAGGTATAATGGATTGGCAGTGTGACAGTTCTTACATGACTGATTCAGACGAAGGCCTAGAGAATTGGCAGAATAGACTTTATGAGCTGCATGGACATCGATGTGAAAGAATTACTAAGTCTATCGGATGGGTTGGATCATAGCCATAGATATTACCTACTTTTGATGGCTCGACAAACCCAGAAGATTTTATTGCACAATTCTCAGAGCAAGTACCAGATTCACAGAAAATGGAGACTCTAGATTTAGCATTCAGAGCCGCAGCTGCCAGATGGTGGAATGGTCATAAAAATTACATTCATAGTTGGAGATCTTGTCAAAAGTTTCTTCGCCTGATATTCATGGATCAACCTCAAGAGGTGCGAAGCATATTTAATGGTAAGACTAGCCCTCAGGAAAATTTGGAACAGTGTTATGAAGCATGGAAGCATGTACCTCGTGAAGAATGGGTACATAGGTTTGTACACACTCTGGAACATGTAGCAAAGAACTGGTATGTAGAAGTAGAGCTTTGCCATGGTACTATAAGTTGGGATAACCTTATCGATAGTTTTGTGCTCACATTTTCTATTAATGAGGATTTCCCTACTTTGGACACAGCTATTAGGTTGATCCATACTAAGGTGTTTGATGATAAAGAAATAGCCGAGCACCAACTTGATTGGAAGGAACAAGAAGCTAATGCAGTAGAATGTTATAACCTCGCCATTGATGAAGATGATGACCCTTGCAACATTAATATTCCTGAGTCAGAAGGACATTGTGAAGTACATGGACCAGCAGTAGAATCACCTGAAGTAACTCAGCCCTTGAAAACAAGGAAAGTAAACATTGGATCAGAAGAAATGCCTAAGTATGCTACCATTGGAGATTATTGGGACGAAGAAATGGTAAGCAAAGTGACTAAACTCCTCCATGAGTATCAAGACTTATTTCCAACGAATTTCTCAGAAATGAAAGGTATCCTTGGTGATATAGGAGTGATAAAAATTCCTTTGAAAGATGATGCGAAGCCTGTGAAGTAGCACCCTTATAGGCTGAATCCTGAGTATAAAGAAAAACTCAGGATGGAGCTAGATAAGATGCTTGCTGCAGGAATCATTGAGCCTGTCGAAGAGTCTAAATGGGTCAACCCTATGGTGGTACAAGAAAAGAAGACCAAGGGAGAAATCAGAATCTGTGTTGATCTGAGGAAGCTGAATGATGCCTGTTTACATGATCCTTTCCCTACTCCCTTTACAGATGAATTTTTAGACAATGTCGAAGGTTGTGGAATAAATTATGTCGTCGGTCGAAGCTCGAAGCTCTATCGAAACTGGTGTCAGGATGTGTCGAAGGTATGTACTTTGTCAAAGGTCCTTATTGTGGGCACAGGTCCTAGTCAGGTGCCGTAGAGTGACCCACCAGAAGAAAGCAAAGAGAAAGAGGAGTCACAGCAGAGCAAAGATGACCATGGTGGCGATGACGGAGCCAAAGAAGAAGAAGAAGAATCGGTAAAGACAATCTCAGGCCCCAATTGCCCAGATAAGTGCAAATCTCCAGAAGTAAAGGAAGTTACGAAGCCTTCGCCTAGAAAGAAAACTAAAGCGTCGAAGAGAAAGAATATCATAGAAGAGCCCACTTTGATGATGGAAGAGCTTGATCAGGATTTGACGAAGTCCACAGAGGTCTTAACCAGTAAATGGTCAAATTTTGCAGCTACACACTTTGATGCGCTCACTGGCATAGCGCAGGGAATCACAAAACTCAAGGAGTTAGCAGAAAGATCAGCGACTGGAGCAACAGCAAGTAGTACCCTAGCAAGTGCGCAGCTAGATATGAGGCAATGGCTAGCCAGAAACAATAGAGGACAGGTCCCAAGTGCAGCCCTCATCATAACTGACACAGCATCTCGATCGCAGATGAGCATGACAGTTGAGATAGACTACACCAAGTTGTCTATGTCGAAGCTGCATCTGTGTCAGTTGGAAATCATGAACAAGATCCGAGAACACGACAGCTACTCACACAGGCAGTTAGAGAAGTCCATGAAGCAGAGTGAGAGCCTCGTAGCGTGGTTGGAAGAAGCTGAACAAAATAAGAGGGAAGTAGAAAGCAAGCAGGATACACTGGTGTGAGTATTGGATGAGGCATGTCAAAGTCTCCCTGACTTTTACATGCAGGCTGAAAAAGAACCAGAGCATAGAATTGTCAAGCTGAAAGACTATGCACAACAGTCTTGAAGCTTGATAAAGAAGATGAAAATAGAGCATGAGGCTTAGATTGCGGAGCTTCAACTTTGCATCATTCCTAAGAGTCCACCAGAGGTCAAGGAGCAGCGTCGCAGAGATATTCAAGCCTCAGCAATGAAGATCTCATATCTTGTGAGCAGCGCATCAAAGCTGTTGGATGAAAGCATCGAGGCTTGGGCGGACTTGCAGGACAAACCAGAAGTAGAAAAGCTGCAAGAAACCATCAAACAACGATAGATAGAGTTGGATGCAGTAAAAGCAGAAATCAATACGTTTCCTCCTATGCAGAAGATGCTTAAGGTAAAGCATAGCAATGAGCTCTAGCAAGAAATTGAAGCCTACAAAAGAAAAGAGACACTGTTAGTGAGCTCTATGCAACCTCTCATTAACGAGGCCATAAAGAGGTGCTCCCGAATCTAGGGTATGGTGGCCCATTTCCATAAAGGTTGAAGTTATAACCATTTATTTTAGTTGATAGTTTATTTTTATGGATTATTTTGTTTGCAGGTTTATGTTCTCATAGTTGGCTGCAGGTTCTCCTCTGACTGCCTATAGCCATTTCTCTCACTTTTCCTGCAGGGTTTCATGGCTCAGAGCTAACATTTCTTTGTAGGATTTTTCATCCACAGGAACCCTACCCTTCGGTCCTATAGACGGAAGGTAGACATTCCTGCTTGTATCTAGGGAGAAAACCCTACTACAGATTGAAGACCATACCAGGTCGATCCCACAGGATCCTTGGGTTTTTTTTTCAAGTTTTTCAGTTTTTGTTTTTGTTTTCTTAACCTAGTTTAAATTTCTGTTAAATCTAGTTTAGATCTTAGTTTTTTACATTTACAGTTCCATTCAAGCCTCCTTAAGGCCGAATCGAACCAGTTCAGCCACAACATAAGTTGTTGTCAGTCGTTCCCTACTCAGATCTCAAATTTTGCAACTTCACAAGCCATATCGCTCTTATCGGGTTGAAAGGAGCAACGAGGTCGCCCATATAGCCTCGAAAGGAGTGACTTCCCTCTCAGGAGCCAGATCGCTCCTGTTTTTAGTTTCTGAGCAAACCCCTCGCCTGGTTTTGGAAAAAAATAGCGATCCCCTCGCTACATTTTCCCTGAAACAAGAAACCTGTTTCTCAGAATTCGGTTTTTAAGCTGTTTGGACTATCAGTGCATCTTAGCCGCCACTGTCCAGCAGCCTCATTTCTTCTGCATACATTTTTCTGCAAATTAATGATAGATTTGAACTGGTTATTAATGGATTTGAATCTATTTTAGGTAAGTTAGTTTTCAATTATTAATTAAAACATTGGAAATTAACCCCTTTACTAGGCCTTCCTCCTCTACCCAGTCATCACCCTCTGGGGTATTCTGGGATAAGACGAAGGGTAAAACTTGTATAGTAATAGGAACTTCACTTGTGATTGCTTTAGACCACTAAAAATGAGTAACTTGGAAGGAAGAGGGGGTGGTAGGCCCAGTGGGCCTGACGGCGTTTCAGTCCTTCCTATTGATCGACCTTGCACTTGGAGAGTGACCCAAGGATATACGGATGCACTTAGTCCCATTGTGTTGAGAGCCCAACACTCTTTCCTAGTAAAAAAGGAATACAGGTGTAAGGTAGTCACCTAACATGGCTACAATAGTTTAGGTTTATTAGTTGCATGTTTCAAGTTTTCTGTTACATAAATCACTAGTTTCATTACATGTTGCCCAAATTTGTAATTCTGTAACAAACCAAAAAATATCTGTGAAATATTCATAAACCACAAAAGCAGTTGTTATAGCTCAAAATGACACATCTCTACCTGTGACCACTTTCCCATGATTCCGTCGCATGTTGACACTTCCATGACGACACTTCATGAAAGTCACTGAAAAAAAACCTAACTTGGAGGACCTATATATTGATTTTTGTAACTCTGTTTGACCTCATCTCTACATCGTTGGAAATATATTTCTGTTAGCTAAAATTTTGCAGAAGACACCAAAGTCTGAAATTGCCTAGAAATGCCCTAAAAATGAGTTTTGGTTTATATGTGACTTGCCCTTAAGGAAAATCGCGTATGACACGCGACTTTTCAGTTATACAACCCGCGTGTGATTTTATACCCGACTTTCTGTATTAGCAACCTACGTGTACTTTTCATGTACGTGACTGTGGTATTAAGCAACCCATGTATGCCTCTTAAAAATGTCAAAAACACGTCTTTTGATTTCGGGTAGTTTGGGTAGTTATGCAACTGACTCCTTCCGTTGTAACTACTTTGTCTTCGCCCCTAAATCTTCTTTAAGAATATAAATAGAGGTAGGGAGGTCCATGAGGGGGGACTCGAATTTTTGCATTTTTATGCTAGAGGATTTGGAGCTCTCTTTGCCCACACCTTTGCCCTGGTGGTCATCCCCTTGTGTTGCAGAGCTTGGAGGATGAGTTCTTTGGAGAAGAGAAGCAGCAGAACCGGATCAAGGTTTCGTGAGGTGCCGAACTTGAAGAGAACTGGATCAAGGTCTCTTAGTCAGGTTGGACCCAGTCACCTAGCCTCTGTAGTTCATGCTGGGGGCAAACTCTCATCCTCTGCAGGTCATGTTGAGAGAAAACAGTCAGCCACTGCTAGTCATGTTGACACTGTTGAGAAAACTGGTCGTTCGAAGTGCAAACTTAAGTTCCCTTGTAAGCTATGTGAGGGAGATAATCTTACTCACCAGTGTCCTACTATCGCAGAGAAGCGAAGAGTGTGGTCCGAGACTCAAGAATTTCCTTCTCCTGAACAACCTATAGTTTCTCAACAACCTACTCAACCTTTGGTTGATCAAGTGGTCGAACCAATCTCAGATTTGGTCGATCCCACTCTTCTTTTGGAGAGTGATCCTGATGTGATTGAACCGATGTCATATTTGGTCAATCCCACTCTCCCTTCGGAGAGTGAATTTCATGAAGCGGTTGAATCAATTCCATTATCGATAAATCCCACTCTTCCTTTGGAGAGTGAAGTGTCTGCTAGACATATTTTCTTCACTTCCAGTTCAGAACTTACTGAACAAGGGGGCATTGAACTTGCTTCGGATCAACCCCCACTAAGCTCTCAGATTGCTTCCTCTGATTGGGATAGCCTAGTTGAGCCGTGCCTTCCTTCTGATGTGCCTTTTCAGATAAAGGTCAAAGTTGAACCATATACGATTGCTCGTTGTATTGTTGATGAAGGAGCCTCAGTTAGTATCTTGTCTACTCATGCTTGGCGAGGCATGGGATCTCCCAGCCTTGTGTCGACTGCTAGTCAGTTACTGGAATTTGATAGAAGAACTTGTATAGCCTTGGGAATTCTTGCTCAAACACCTATTACTTTGGGTGGGAAGACTGTCTTAGTTGACTTCATGGTAATAGAAGACCCCTTGGACTTCAATATGCTCCTTGGACGTGATTATGTCTATGCCATGCAAGCTGTGGTGTCAACATTCTTTCGTGTGATGTGCTTTAATCATGGCAAAGAAATTGTCACTATCTATTAGTTGGATTTTCTTGATCCGTCTCTTGACCCAACTAGAGACAAGGTCTTTCCTTTATTGGTTCCCAGTGTTTCTATAGACACTACCCTGCCTCAGGTGCGCTATGCGACCTCATGTCATCTATGTTCAATTGCTACTGAGAAGAAACCTCTGTATTCATGCTTACCTTCTCGGGACTTGGTCCCAGCAGTTGAACAGGTGAGTCATCCTATACAGACTATGGGGCCTAATCTCCACTCTGTCGATCCATTTGAAAGTTTAGATATGTGTCCTATCTCGGATGATCTCCTTCCTTTGGATGAAGTCTTCCTAGAGTCTTTGGTACAGTCTGATCTTCTCTTGGATGTTGGTTCCGTTGTGACTAAATCTAACCCTGATTTGTCTAGTAAGCTTGACCTTTCTTTTTATGTTGGTCTTGTTGAGTCTTTGGACTCTCCTTTTGAACAGCAAGTCAGTGATCCTGATGAGTTTGATTTTTCTTATGAATTTTTCAACTCCTGTGATATTGAGTTTGTTCCTGCAAACTCTATCCCCCATGTTGATTTTTGCTCTCCTTCTGAGGTTGATCTTACTGATTATAAACCCTCGAGCCTTGGTTCTATAGAATCTTCTTCAGTTGATTCTGCCTTGACTTTACCTTTTATAGAAGATAGCAAAGTCGCATGTGTTTCTGCCAAAGTGACCCACGTCGGATTGTTTCTTCTGAATATGATTCTGATGTTGTTGTTTCTTAGAGACAGGATTTTTAGTTGGATTCACAACTGTTTACTGGCCTTGTCTTGTTGTTCAAGTTGTAACTGCATTTGCATGTGCCCTGCTTGCACTTATGAGCCTGATGACGACTTCCATGCTTTTAGCTCATTGTATAAGCCCTCATATTTGTTCTCATCGTCACTAAGCCTTGTATCATTTTGCCTTTGCAACTTGACACCTTTTACCCTGAGGAGACGTTCCTTGAGTGTCCTTATCTTGCTCACTTTCCTTGCATTATGTATAGGTCTGTTCCTTGCGCTTGGAACTAGTTTTTCCTATCTATGACACTCGTCTCCTCGCATTTAGAGAATTCTTTCTGCTCTCCTTTGAGCTCATTAAAAACAGTAAGGAGGCCGTGAGTTGAATTTTCCGGACTCGTTAAAACTTCACGGGAAATATTTTGAGTTTCTTTAGGCCTAAGTCTGACTCCTCAAAATAGAGTTGACTGCCGAGTAAACTTGTCCATTCAGGCTCGTTAAGAATATGTGAATGGGCATCCACATTGGTGGTAGGTTATCTCTTTCTCGGACCATGTGGAATAATACGAGAAAGGATCACTCTCATTTCTTCAGAATTGAGAAGAGTATTCTCAGGCATAGGTTTATCTCTTTTCCAGACCTGAGGGACTAAACTTACGGAAAAGGAACCCTTGGTATGAGCTTAGTGTTCTCTTTTTCACACTCTGGACCAAAACATGAAAAAGATTCCGAGTGTACTTTATATCTTTGTCATGCTCGTTAAACACTAAAGAAAAAAGCATCGAGTTTATTGTTGTAAGCCCCATTTCTCGTAATCAAATGGATCTTTCTGAGTGATCTTGCCTTCCTTCACACTCGTAAAACTCAGGCTATATGCTGCTTTTGAATGAGCGTTGGGTAGGTGGTAATTTAACCTTTTTCGGACCTTCCTGACTAAGTACGGAAAAGGTGCGCCTTTTCTTCTTCGGAAGTTAAGAGAGTTCTTATTTGGTATGTTTTATACTTTTTCGGCCTCAGGAGACTAAATTGTACGAAAAAGTACCCCATTGGAGTCTTCTTTGGAGTTTTCAGACTCTCTAAACTATGAAAACACCGTCGAGCATTTACTAGTTCGGGCTCGTAAAATCCACGAATCAGTGCTTTATCAAGCATTCTTCTCTCTTTTCTTCGAGCTTGCCAAAAATGAAGATGGTCCCGAGTTTGCTTTCTTGGACTCGTTAAACCTTTACAAGAAAGAGGGAAGGGAAGTTCATTCACATGTTTTTTACATCATGGTAGCAAGTCTTGTTTCCTTGAACAAAGCACCATTTTTGAGTCTATCAACAGTTGGGTCCTAGTTTTTTTATCTTATCCCGATTCAGAGTTTTACTCCTCCAGTTGGTTTCTTTTCCAATTATATGGGGAATCTGTCAATGTCTCCTACATTGTAGATTTGTTTCGTTGGTCCTTTTTGTGTTAAAAGCTGCCTAAGTCACTTTTGTGTCATGCTCACTGTTCAAGGATTAAACCTTTGTCGGCCATTCTGCAGTTGCCTTGACCTTTTGTGTCATCCATTCCCTGGTATCAGTTCATTACATCATGTCTTCAGCGTTCCTTGTCGTGAAATTCAGTACCAATTCCAGATCCAATTAGTCTTTGACTTACCTCATGTTGGATGATGAAGGATGCCTTAATGCCTTCCTTCCAATGGATCTCTTCCTATCGACTGCAACACATCTTGCTATGGGAATGAGGTTTAGAGTTTTATGACAGTACCTTGGGGATTGTAGTCATCAGTGGCAATTTCCCTTGCTATTGGGTAGTGGGAATACCTTAATGTCTCCTACTCGATGGATTCTTCAAGTGTTCGAATTCAAGTCCTTGTAATCACACTTGTTAGAATGTACTAGGTACATTGGAGACCATTTTCATTAATGGTGGTTTCCCTCGCGTTTGTTAATGGTTCCCATTATGGACCGGTAATCAAACGGTTTCCTCCATGTTCGACTTCAACTCCCTTTATTCGCATGGTTAGGATTCATACCTTTTTTGGGCGGTTTGGATTGAAGACCTTGGGCCGACAGTAGCATCATCATTTTGCTATTTCCCAAGTTGCACAAGACCTTGTTATATTTTATATGACATTTTTCTAAGACATAGATCCACCTTGTATTTTTGTGTCTATGATCGATTGTTGAGCATGGGTCCACCTTGTTCATTTGTGGCCATGACTCCTTTAGATTTGATATGGCACCTTTTTGCATATTGAGCGACCATGATAGTTTCATCAGTTATACATATGTTGGATCTGCCTTATTTCTTTATGGCGATGTTTTGTATATGGACTTGTATGTCCCAGAGATCAGTTTTTCTGACATTTATCTCTCTTACAGGTACCTTTGTTCGAGCCTTTCGATCTTGGATTCTCTGATCTCTCAATACTCAGCTGTTTCCCTTATAATGTATTTCGGCTATCATCTTCCCCTCTAACCTCACACATTAGGGGGAATCTGTTATAGCTCAAAATGACACATCTCTGCCTGTGACCACTTTCCCATGATTCCATCGCATGTCGACACTTCCATGACGACACTTCATGAAAGTCACTGAAAAAACACCTAACTTGGAGGACCTATGTATTGAGTTTTGTAACTCCGTTTGACCTCATATCTACACCGTTGGAAAGATATTTCTGTTAGCTAAAATTTTCCAGAAGACACCAAAGACTAAAAATGCCCAAAAATTCCCTACAAATGAGTTTTTATCTATATGCGACTTGCCCTTAAGGAAACCCGCGTATGACACGCGACTTGTCAGTTATACAACCCGCGTGTGCTTTTATACGCAACTTTTTGTATTAAAAACCTGCATGTACTTTTCGTGTATGTGACTGTGGTATTCAGCAACCCGCGTATGCCTCTTAAAAATGTCAAAAACACGTCTTTTGATTTCGGGTAGTTTGGGTAGTTATGCAACTGACTCCTTCAGTTGTAACTACTTTGTCTTCGCCCCTAACTCTTCTTTAAGCATATAAATAGAGGTAGGGAGGTCCATGAGGTGGGACTTGAATTGTTTCATTATTATGCTGGAGGATTTGGAGCTCTCTTTTCCCACACCTTTTCCCTGGCAGTCATCCCCTTGTGTTGCAGAGCTTGGAGGCTGAGTTCTTTGGAGAAGAGAAGCAGCAGAACCGGATCAAGGTTTCGTGAGGTGCCGAACTTGAAGAGAAGGTATACTTGTACTTATTTTCAAGATTAATAAAGATGTGATGTCATTCTTCTTCCCCAAATCATTGTTCAATGTGTGATTGGTTTTCTATTTATGATCGTATTATGATGTTAATCAGATTATTATTTCATGTTTATTTGATTATCATTGTTCTATATGTGGTCATAATGGTTTGAGGAAGGTATAATTCATTTTTTAGGTCTCTTGGAGCGAGAGGAGCAAGAAGAGGATTGAAGAGAAAGCTTGGAACAGGCTTCAGTTAATCAGGTGTGGACCTTTCTTATCTCTCAAACTTGCTTATATATGCTTGCTGAACATTGTGCATCTCTCTTTCAACCCCAATATGTTGGTGGCCTTTTAAACCCTAGCCATAGGATACTTTCCTTTACAACAGCAGTCACCAAATGAATAACCGAAAATAATAAAAAATGGACAATCTTTCATACATTGGACATGGGCACAACCATACCAAGTAAGATAACCAAACTCAGTTCATGATGCTGAGCCAACCATTAAAATATATCAATTTAAACTAATCCAAACACTTGGAGTATTTGAGGACATAAGTCGCTGACTGCCTTAACCGTGGGAAGTACTTGGGCTCAGCCCTGAAACTCATTGTGAGGAGTACCACGGGAACCCCAAAGTAGCTGGCCACTGAGAGGAATTGCCAAGCAAAATGGGAAATGACACCTACCGATTGATATCACTCCTATGAGGAAAAAACCAAGCGTTGTCTCCTGGCAGTCTTGGTGGATGAGTGACCACCTAAAAGCCAATAGGAATCCACTGAAACTGGGGGCCAGAATGTCATTACCAGATTACACCACTTGATCTACCAACCAGATAAAATTGATCCCTCATGCTCTTCTTCATGCCTAAGAGGAGATCCACCACAGTTTGGGTCCTTCAATAAAGACCATTGAGACCATTCTCGATGACCATCTACACCATTAGAAGGCCACACAGCCTCTGATTCAGACTCATATTCATATCAATCTGAGCTAGAATTACACACTACACCATCTAGCCCCATGGCTGGTACAAACCCGGATCCAATTTCCATATTGGTGATTGGCAGTGGACCCATGTCCATAGCTCACACCACCACCAGCACCCTTATAGGAGGTCCTAGTAATTCCATGCATATTGTCCTAACTTAGCTACCTCCACCTGCACCCATCAGTCAAACTATCCCACCTATCATACATGGCGACAGTGGTACTTCTGCTCACACTGTCCCTCCTGTCATACCTAGGGGCAGTGGCTCTTCTGCTCACACTATCCCACTTACCATACCTGGGGGCAGTGGCCCTTCCACAACTGTGCCACAAGTACCCCCAATCATGCAGGTACATCATGTCCCTTTCATGGCACACCTCAACTACCTAACTTGGCTAGGTTAACCAATGACCCCATCTGTCATCAAACCTTTTGGCCTCCCATGCCAACCAAGCTCCCCTCGGACATCCATAAGTTTGAAGGGAAGGAAGGCGAGTTCCCCCAAAACCATATCATGACATTTCACCTATGGTGCTCATCAAACAACATTGTAGATGATTCGATCAGGCTCATACTTTTCCAACACACCCTCACAGGTTCTGCAGCCAAGTGGTACATTGGGCTACCACAAGCCAAGTACCCAGACTTCAAATCCTTGGCCTTTATGTTCCTGCAGTATTTCCAGCTCCTCGTCAGATATGATGAAGGAGTGGAAATATTGCTATCTTGCCACCAAAACACTGTGACCCACATCATCGACCACATCCACAAGTGGAGGTGACATCACAGCTTATGCAAGATCAAAATTGATGACATGATATTCCTAAACTGGTTCTTGAAAACATTGCTGCCATCTATAGCTAAGGATGTTGCCTTTGAATGTCCCCAATAGAGGAAGATGCCATCTTGAGGGCCCAATAGTTTGACCTCATTTATGCACAGTCTGGATACCTCTACACCATCATTCCGGACACTCCCCATGCAGGAACCTCCTACTAGGATGAACCGGGGGCATCCCATGTCGCAGATGGCATCATAGATTCTATCTCCCATCAATCACAACACCACCTGGAACCACCTATGATTCCACTACAACCAAGCAATAGCCCTAGTGTTTCCTACCCAAACCAAGCTCCTGACTATGCAAGAATGATGTCCCAGTCTGGAGCTACAACCTCCTATGCACAACCTGTGCCACGACAACAAACCCATGCACCTAATTGGTTGGTACAACAAGATGTGGGACAGATTCCCACATTTGTAGCACCCCTAGCCTCCCAAGTCTACTATGCACCACCAGTGCAAGCCATTTAAGCCCCTGCCTCGGCTCCACCTGCTCCTTTGGGACAAGTGTTTACACAGCAAAACCGTCCCACCCAACCATCCCCTAATAACCAACAAGGGAAAGCCAGAAACAATCAAGCAAGGAATCAATCCAACAACCAACCATAAGGAGGCAGTCAACAACCAAATCCTACCAACAACGTCGGGGTGAACTAGCTAGCTCAAAACCCCCATCAACCAAACCAACCTAGACGCAATGCTCCATTACACATGAATCAACCGTGCAAACTATGCGAGGTCTACGGGCACTATACACACAAGTGCCCCTTCACAAGTCACGCTAAACAGGCCATTCATAATGAAGGTCAACATGCTACCAATACGACAACCCCAACTCAACCCAAACTGGTACCAATAGGACCTCCACCCATGGTGCTCCAAAACCCATTATTAGTCCAAGGACTGGTAGCAACTGCACCTACTCCCCAACCCAATCCCACCGTCCCGGCTGCACCTCCGACAACATAAACATGTGTTCACCACCTGCTAGCCTTGACAACCGAAGTGGTCAATTTACAGACAAGAAGAAAACAGTATGGAACTAACACCAAACCCACTGACCCATCAATGACATCCATGTACAAAACGACCAATACACCTCTTCATTTACCCCCTTTTCCCCCATGCCCCCCCATACGACGGGTTTCCAACAATGTCACGGCTAGATCTGTTGTAAGCTATAGCATTGTAGATGACTTGGCCCAAAAACCTATGGCTATTTTTGCTCTTGAGGTACTTAAAACTTGCCCAACACAGCGGAAATCCTTACTAGCCTCCCTCAGTGTTGTAGACCCCTCTGACTCCAAGTTGATCACATTCAACACAGAGAACGAAGAACTGTGGATACCAACCATTGCCTTCCAAATACCAATATCCATTCAGAATTTGGTCATGCACCGGTGCATCATGGACGAGGGGGCATCCACATGTGTTATGTCAACCTTAGTCTAGAAAAAACTTGGGTCCCCAATTCTGCAATCGTCCACTACTACTCTGCGGGCTTACGATGGCCACCCCACTAAAGCCCAAGGTATCCTCCCATACGTTCCCATCACATTAGCTGAGAAATCAGTATTGATTGACATAGAGGTTGTCAATGCTCAGTTGGGCTATAACCTTCTCCTCGGAAGAATTTATATGTACACCATGAGAGTCGTAGCATCAACTGTTTTTCGTCTCATGATGTTCCCTCACAATAGGAAAATCATGACGGTTGACTAATTAACTTATCATGATCTACAAAGGATAACCGCACCAACCAATGTTATCCCCTAAAGGATGGGCAAGCTCTCATCCCCTATTGGAGTACCAACGATAAAGAAGTCTCTCATCCCCTAAAGGATGGGCAAGCTCTCCTATGCACACCTTTAACCTTTCTCGGGCACACAATACTATCAATGAAAAAGAGACCCCACTGGAGTCTTCTTCATGCTTTCAGACTCTCTAAAATTGAAATCACCAACGAGCATTTACTTTCTCAGGCTCGCCAAAAATCCACAAGATCGTACCACAGCAATGTCTTTAGACACCACCCCAGATATAATAGTTTGGAAGCATTCCCACTTTGGGCCACCTTTTTTCAGAGTATTCTGTGATGTGTCTTCCTTGGATCTCATCAATACCAAAAGTGTCTACCTCCCCCAAGTATTTCCCATATGTAGTTACATCCTTGGTATTATAGCCATGATCCCTTTCCCATGAGTCAGTTTCATTTGTTTCCTGGTCAACCCTTTTGTCATGCTCTGAACAAAGGAAGTTTGAGTCCCCTATACTCCCTCTTCCCCTATTCCAGCTCCCCCCCCTCCCTCCCCCATTCAGTGGGTCAGTCCTCAGATTGTCTCACATATTTCGGTTATCTCCCTCACACTTATGGGTAAGGAAACACCATTTCCTTGGCCAGTTGCAGGTCTCCCTCTATCGACAACAACACACATATTCCAGAGGATAGACCTAGATGTCCCTATATCCTGGTTTCATTAACCTAATTGATGAGTTCCTTGGACCGCTTGAGAGGAGTCCTTAGTGCCTCTCAGGATGGTTGTTTCTCATGTGCTCGACTCCAGTTGCATCATCGCACCATTGAGATTTGTACAGGGTATTGGTCCGTGCAGTATTTGGTCAAAGACCCCGAATGTCACCTCACTCTAGCAAATTGATGAGTCTATTTGAGGGACACCAATAGGTTCATGTCCCTTGTGATTTTTGGGCTGCATTGGAGATAGTGTTCAAAATCCCCAACAGTGCTTCTATATAGATTTATGATTGATGCAGCATATTTGTACCATAGAGACTGTGAATCTCCGTCAGTAAGTACCTACAACTATGAATCGTTCCAGATCCCGCAGGTCATCAGTAATGAAGATATAGCATTCCATGAGAATTCCATGGGTCCAATGTAGCAGTTCTTCAGATCATTATTGTATTCAACCTCTTATTGAGGAAACCACTATTGTAACAACAGTTGTACATGATCATCTCTTGCATTATAGAGCTTAGATCACATTATTATTTTGACATCATTATGAGCATGGGGATGCCCGCCTCGTCCATATACATGTCACACATTATTTTTATCTCACCCATTTATGGGAACCATATTAATACAAAAACCAAAATCCACCATGCCCCAGCCTAGGAAGCACCACATCTCCCCAGAAAATCCTATGATGTCCGTCATCCATACAATGAGCTCCTTCCCTCACACATCAGGGGCAAATATGTTAACCCAAAAAATCCCTCAATGAGCTCTACATGACCTACACCACCCAAAGACATCTATTTCACTACCCTCATTTGACCCCCACACCCTTACAAAGGCTCAAAAACATAAAAAGGGCTTTAAAACCCCTAAAAGGAGCCAAAATAGCTCTCATAGGAGCTAAAACCTCCAAAAAGGGGCTAAACCCCTCAAAGGAGCTTAAAACCCCCAAAGGGGCTAAGAATTGGGCAAAAGGGGCTAAAGCCCTGACTAAGGGCTTAAACCCCTAAAATATCAAAGAAAAACTATAAATAGAGGGGTAGGGGTCACTCTCAAAACACTCCTTCTCTCCCTATTGTTATGCTTCCCATGTGAGTGCCTTGAGACACTTTTCCTCTCAAGTCATTCACCCCTCTCCTCCATATCTCCATAAGCCAAGACTCCATTCCATAGAGAGGTGCTCCCAAAGCTAGGGCATGGTGGCCCATTTACCCAAAGGATGAAGGTATAACTATTTATTTATGTTGATAGTTTAGTTTTATGGATTATTTTGTTTGTAGGTTTATGTTCTCATAGTTTGCTGCAGGTTCTCCTCTGACTTCCTATAGCCATTTCTCTCATTTTTTCAAACAAGTTTCCTGTAGGGTTTCATGGCTCAGAGCTAGCATTTCTTTGCATGGTTTTTCATCCAGAGGAACCCTACCCTTCTGTCCTATAGATGGAAGCTAGCCGTTCCTACTTATAGCTAGGGCGAAAGCCCTACTACAAGGAAGCGGTGCCACCGTCTAAACTCAAAAATTAGGAAGCAGTGCTCTCTCAGAACCGCTCTGTCAGTGACCCCAAGATGAGGTGGCAGGTAGGTTTTTTCCAGACTTGTTTTTTGCAAAAAATTTGTTTGATTTTCTTTCAGTTATGAGTGTCTGGGCATTTTCAAAAGAAATCTGAGTGTTTGAAGTTCAAATCTTGAGTTTGGTAGATGCTTGTTTGTTCAAATATAAATCTAGGTTAGGCTCGTCATCTTCATCGATTTTATACTTGGTTTTTATCTTTTGAAAGGAGTGCTTGAAATTTTTGAGCTGAGTTACATCTCATCCTTACTATTTGATAATACTGAAGAGAAAGACTCCCTTATTGGTTTCTTGTTTTCATTTTTGTTCATTAAATTAATGAAAGACTTCTTTTCGCTTGTTTAAAAAAGAATTTTTTTTGTTGAGATTCAACTATAATTCTGTTTGAAGACGGAATATTGGATCTTTGACCATCCTAATGAGCTTTCAGATCTCCATTTTTCTTCTTTCAATTTTACATTTCTTGTCTCAATCAAAAGAAAAATATTAGGAGTTTTAAGTTAGATCTTTCCATTATTCAAGAAAAATTGAAAAAATATTTAGTATGCCTTTGAGTGTGATTTGTCTTTCTTTTTAGAAAATAGATCTCTCCTTATCTGCTTGCTTTCAAAAGATTAGTTTAGAAATATCTTGCTTGTTTTGTATTCTTGGAATTTTTTTTTGAGTGAAACTGCTTGGGAAAGCTTTTGGTTTTGAAAAGAAATTGAAAAAAAATACTCTCTCCTTCCCATAAGTAGGCATGTTTTGAAAGGTAAAGTGAAAAAACTTGCACATCATTATTGCATGGTTTTACATTTCTGTCATAAATCCATGCATTCACCTAACCGTTCAAATTAAAATCAACGGTATCTATAGGTTAAAATTTTTTAGTAACTTGAGTGATAGGTTAGAGACGTGTTTTGGTGTCGTAAAAAGTAGGAGTTGTCATTTATTTCCTGCACTGCAACCCGGGACTTGCGCGGTCCTTTGACGTAACATCAGTATATCAAACGGCCTTTCACATAAGGTATATCAAAAGGTACTTCATGTACTCTATGGTATACCAGAAGGCCCCTTGTGGATGGTTGTGCATTAGAAAACACTACTACGGATTTGAACTCCCACATACCTTGTGTATATCGGGAGGCTCTACTAGGATTCCTGAGACCATATGAGAAAATCCCTTTTGGTCGTCTTGCTGGAGAAATAAATCGATAAAAGAACTCAGGGAGATTACTACGCACATGCCATCCAGTATCCAGGTATTTAGGTGAGGGATGGTTGATCCTCCTCGCCGCATTTTACTGTTGGATCCTATAGTATATCGCGAGTTGCAAAGACTTGACAATCCTGGTGAGGAACCGGATTATTTCAGCCCCTCTTGTCACTTAAGTTTTCTTGCAGCCTATAGTTTTTGTAGGAGAGTTTTTGTGTGATTTCCTTAGTTTTGAGACCCCATGTTAGGTTAGGTGAATTTTTTGCAATCTGGTTGAGTTTTAGTTGAGATGGTCCAGAAGAAACTAGGGCTTACCACCCAACTTTCCACCTACAACAAGGGAAGGTCCAATGGAAGCCACATATCAAGGAGTTGCAATTGACTCCCATGTGGGAGGTATCCCAGTTGTAGAAAGTGAAGAGCAATTCACTTCTTATATTAATCCCTTGGTCCAACAGTCTCCTGCGGCTGACACTTCCTTTCATTCTCTGATGGAAGGTCAAATTGATGGTATTGATGAAACTGAGTATGGCCCTGATGCTCCTTTTTGGAGAACTTCTATGGGTCAAGCCATTTTTGAGTTTGGAATTATTAGACCCTCTTTTGAAAACCCTCCTCTGAATTAGGGTGCATATAGGATAATTCAAGCATCTCTTAATCACGCTCATGATTTTCAAGAGAGGATGGACAGGGTTATGGCTACCCCCGTACCTCATAAAGAACCTATGTCGGCTCTTTTACCCCATCTGTTGGATCCATGGCCTTCTAGATATAGTCCACTTACTAATATTTTGACTCCTATTGATGATGTTCCACCTTGTGGTATGTCTCCTCGTAATCTAGGTCAAACCTCCAACCCTACAGTTTTAAATTCTAGGTCTATTACTAGTCCTCCCTTAACCTCTATAGCTGGGGGGAAATCCTCAGCTCAAATAGGGGTAGTACATTCCAACGCTAGGGGAAAACCCCCAGAACAACCTACATTATTTGTTAGTGGAGTTTCTACTAGTACTAGGAAGATTTTTGTTGTAGGACAACCCGCAGTGGTTGTTCCTCCTACCCGCACCAATATGGTAAACCCTCCCTTGAGTTCGGGCCAACCCTTAGGGGCACAACCTATAGTCAACCAGCCTTCTTGAGGTTATGGTTACCCAGTGAATCAATTACCTGTAGCAAATACGAATTATCAACCTACATCTATAGGAACTATGTATCCTAGAATACGTTACCCTGGAAACACGTTTACACCTTGGGGGCAACCTAATTGGTCCTACATGTCGACAATGGGAGGAATGCCTATTCTTACTGCAGGAGGTGCCAGAGGATCGACTTATGGTGTCCCACCCTTTGGAGGTCCACTAGGCGGGGGTCCACTTGGTGGAGGACCACCCAGTGAAGGTCCACCTTACAGAGGACCACCTCCTAGAGGGACACCACCTAGAGGCCCACCTTCGGGAGAACCACCACCTACGGGTCCACCTTTTTGGGGACCACCACCTGGAGGACCACCACCTAGAGTACCACCAATTGGAGTTCCACCACCTCCTGGAGGCCCACCACTTGGAGTCCCACCCCCTCCGGGAGGGTCATTTTCCCATCAATCAACTCAACAGCCGATATATCTATCAGCTTATGGTCCTACTAGTACGCATATGCCTTATCAATACTACCATTATGTTGAGCATAATCGACAACTTCCGTTCCTAGAAACTTTGGACTTTATTGATTTGTCCAAGTTGATAAATGATCCTATTCAGCGCAAACCTTTATGGCCTTCTATTCTAGTTAAGTTACCATTGGACATTTCAAAGTTCAATGGGAAGCAAGGAGATGATCCCAAAAGTCCCAAAAGTCATATCATGACTTTTCATCTATGGTGTTCTTTGAACTCCTTGATGGATGAATCCATTTGTTTAAGACTCTTCTAGAAAAATTTGACCAGTACGGCTGCAAAGTGGTATATTGAACTTCCACAACATTCATTTTTGGATTTCAGCTAAGTGGAAACCATTTTTCTTACACAATTTCAGCTACCCATTCATGGTGTTGTTACTGAATAGCAAGCTATCAGTCACAATCAGTATCTAGATTTGGTATATTCCCAATCCGGGACTTTGTATGACCTTATCCCGCAAGCTCCTCATCCCATCATGGACCCAGCTAAGCCATTTGCAGATACTCATGTTGATGGGGTTGTCGGTTCAATCCATCCCTTGTCAACAGCCAAAAATGCCAAGCCACCTAATGCTTTTGCTACTACTCCTTCGAATCCTACGGTTTTCACTGAGGTAAATGCTATTCAAAGCACACAAGCACCCGAAAATAAGAAAAAAGGAAAAGGTAAAAATAAAAATCCTGGAAGCCAACAGGAGAGTACCAAGAACATGGCCATGGAGAATGATAAAGGGAAGATAAAGGCTAAGTACCCTTTATTTTTATGTGAGGTTGATCACTACACAAAGGATTTCCCTCATTGTGAAATGATTAGTAAATTCCTGAAAAGTAATCTCACACCCGCAGTGCTTACCGATCATTTCCCATATCAACAACAACTGATAGACCATATGTCTAATTAGGGGACCTCCAATTCCATGAAAGAAATCAGAATGATGTCTTTAGAGACCATCAATTTGAATACTCATAGTCATTCATATGACAAGCCAATAGATAAGAAGGATAAAAATCCTTCTTCCGAGAAAGTCCATTCTACTAGTTCTCCTCCATCTTCATCTAATGGCCCTCTCGTGATCAAAAAACCTAATCTTGATTTAATTTTACGACCACCCAAAGATACACTCAAGAAGGTTGTTTTCAATCCCAATTCCTGAGCTGTGCAATTTTATAATGTTGTCGAAGATTAAGCTCAGGCCCCTTGCGCGATGTCTACCCTCGAGGTACTGCAAAGTTGTCCAACGCAGCGTAAAAACCTGATAACGTATTTGGGGGCATTAGACCCATATACTACCAACTTGATTCATTTCAATGTAGAGAACTATAAATCCATATTACCTCACCAACTTGCATTTCAAATTTCCTCTAGAGTGGTTGGGAGAAAGGTCCATCAGACCGTCCTGGATGAAGGAGCTTCAACCTTAGTCTTGTCTATAGCATGTTGGAGAGCCATTTATTCTCCTGAGCTTACAAATTCTCCTATGACTTTAAAAGCTTTTGATGGACGAGGTTTCCAGCCTCATGGTTTGTTACCAGCTCTTTCAGTTGAGCTTGGGGGAAAAACTGTTTCCATTTAGGTGGAAGTAGTGGATTCCCTATTAGATTATACTCTCCTATTAGGGAGAAACTGGTTCTATACCATGACTGCCATCACTTTGACAGTTTTTCAAACTCTCCAGTTTCCTCATTTAGGAAAAATTATAACTATCGATCAATTTTACTTTTGGTCACCAAATGTTACTACTCCCACTGTGAATAACATCCCTATGCTAGGTCAGTCCCTTCCTCCTTATCAATTCAGGTAGGTATGCTGAAATATTCAACCCTTATGGGAATGTTTCCTTCTGCCCCTCCTAGCACGGAAGTAGCGACTGTGAACATGATTTCCATGACTAGTTATAGTACCAAAGGAAAATAAATTGTTGAGGCATCCTCCTTTGGCACCTATGAAGCATTGTATGATGCTGTCCAATCTGTCTCCAATGACCAGTGAGATGATCTTCATTTGGTAGCTTTGGATCCCTACCACTTACCTTACTATATAGAACCCTCTCTTCCCACTCTAGACTATCTCACACATACTTTTCCTTCAGATGAATCCATCAAGGATATCATGAGTATGAATGAACCCATATGGGAAGATCATCATCATCGATCTTCTTTTCTTCCCAACGCTAGTTTGGTAGGTTTTGACCTTGAATCACTTATCATTATTGATATTGTCACCCATTCGCAAACACCTGTGTTATTACAAGACACATATTTCGAAGGAAATATTTGCAACATCACTAAGATGAATCCGATTGACATATCAGTCAAGCCTGGAACCATTGAGCATGTTCACGTAGGCCAAAATTGCTCGATGGAAGAAACTGAATATTTTAGAGCACTTTTGGAGGAATTCCATGATATTTTTGCTTAGACTTATGAGGAAATTCTTGGAATTGATCCATCAATTTTTGTACACACTATTAAAACCTATCCCATGACAAAGCCCGTCCAACAAAAAATTCGCCAAGTCCATCCTAGGAAGGCTGCAGCTATCAAATCTGAAGTAGAAAAACTACCGAAGGCAAGGTTTATTTGTCCTATACCCTTCATGAAATGGGTATCTAACATTGTCCCTTTAGCAAAAAGGAAGGGCACTATTAGAGTCTGCATCGATTTTCATGATTTGAATAAGGCTTGTCCTAAGGACAATTTACCAATTCTGCATATCGATTAGATCATCGATAACTATGCTGGAAGCTTCATCTTTTCTTTCATGGATGGTTTTTCTGGCTACAATCAGACAGATATTCTACTCGCTGATCAGCACAAAATGGATTTCATTTGTCTGTGGGGAACCTTTGCATATCGGAAGTTACCTTTCGGCCTTAGGAACACTGGAGCTACATTCCAACGAGCCATGTCCTATGCCTTTCATGACATCAAGCACATAGTGGAATCGTACCTTGACGACCTCCCTCCTCATTCAAAACAATGAGAGAACCATCAAGGGCACCTTAGAGAAATTTTTCTTAGGTTTTATCATTATAACATACGATTGAACCCACACAAGTGTGTCTTTTTTGTAGAGGTTGGACGCCTTCTTGGCTTTGTGGTTTCAAAAGATGGCATCTGGATTGATCCTTTGAAAATTTATGCTATCCCAGCCTTACCTACCCCGACAAACCTTACTAAACTCCAAATTTTGCAAGGGAAGTCAAACTTTCTTTGCCGATAAAACGTACAGTTATATGCGTCTCCTGAAGAAGGTCACTCCGTTCTTCTGGGATGACCAGGCCCAATGAGCCTTTGATATTCTGAAGCATGCTCTGACTCATTCACCCTTGATACACCCCCCTGATTATTCAAAGGACTTTCTCTTGTATGTTGCTGCCTCTGCTACTACCATCGGAATGGTTATGGCACAAGACAATCCCAATGGCCAAGAACATGTGATATATTACATGAGTAAGAGTCTCATTGATTTCAAAACCTGTTACTCGCTTGTGGAGAAGTTAGCTTTGGCCACGGTAATTTATATTTAGAAATTTCGTCATTACATTCTGCTTCATACCACCACTGTACTCACAGATCAAAACCCTATGTACTACATTCTGAATCGTCAGGTACTAGGGGGAAAATATTCCCGTTGGATTGTTATCCTACAGGAATTTGATCTTGATTTCGCCAAGGCCACTTTGAAGAAATCCTTGGTTTTCATGGAGCTTATGTGTGACCTTCCCTGTGCTTTCATAGAATTTGATCCCAATGATTCATCTCCAGATGAATTCTTGTTATTGATAAGCACAACTGACCCATGGTATGGAGATTTGATCCTCTATCTCTAGACCCAGAGATTTCAGCCTAACATATCCCGTGATGATCATCGTCGCATCCATCACCACACAAATGAATATCTTATTTTGAATGATACATTGTATCATCGTGGTATAGATTCCATCCTTCGACGATGCCTTACACATGAAGAGGCTAAAACGGTTTTGACTGCCACTCTGGAGCATGTGGAGGTCATCTTTCTCAGATGGCTACCGCCCAGAAAATCCTCTGTGCTTGGTATTTATGGACCTCGATCTTCAAATATTGTCATGATGTGGTTAAGAAAATCCCACCCTGCCAACACTTTTATCCCAAAAAACACACCCATCCTGCTCCTTTACACCCCATCATTGTAGTTGGCCCTTTTGCAAAATGGGGTATTGATTTTATGCATTGTAAGCCTACCTCATCCAGGGGCATGGTTACATCATCGTAGCCATGGATTATTTTAGAAAATGGGTTGAGGAAATTTCTACATATGCAGAGCATGGTAAGACCGCCTCCCTCTTTCTATTTAATTATGTGATAGCTAGGTTTGAAGTCTCGCAAGCTATAGTCACTGACCACGAATCTCATTTTCGGAATTAGATGATAGTTGAGCTAAGTGCTAAGCTGGGTTTTCTCCATGAAAACTCAACTCCATATTACCCACAAGATAATGGTTAGGTTGAGACCATTAACAAAGTATTAAAAACTATGATGTGTAAGATGGTTGGAGATCACAAATCCAACTGGCACTTAACTCCCTTTTCCACACTTTGGGCTTACAGAACTTCATTAAAAATGACAACTGGTTTCACACCTTTCAAGTTGCTATATGGACTGGAAGTCATCCTTCCTATCGAGTGGAAAAATCCCATCACTTAAACTCGCAAGAGATACTTCTCCCACACAATTTCACCGAGGAAGAAATATTCTTGTATTTGACTAACCTTGAAAAAACTAGAAGAGATGCTGCCTTGGCTAACGAGGCACACAAAAAATGCGTCAAGGCACACTATGACAAGTCTGTTCAATATTGTGTCTTCAACGAAGGTGACCTAGTCCTGACTTACGATCATAGACATGATAAACTAGGGAAGGGAAAGTTCAAATCCATGTGGTACGGTCCCTTTATCGTTAGTAAGGTCTTAGAAAAAGGGGCTTATGAGCTCATAGATTATGATGGGATACCTTTCGAAAAACCTCGCAATGGGTTGTTGTTATACCTAAATCCTGTCACCATCATGTGATAAGACCCTTAACTTCCATGTTTTCCCTTAATCCCAACACTTAGAGTGGAAAATTGCTATGTTTTTCAATTCTACTTGAAAAAACCTAGCACCACGCCTACCTTGTGGATGATGAGTGGTACCATGCTCAGCACCGCCTGTATCCTATTTTAGAGAAATGGTGCCACCACCTATGGTCTTTGGTCTAAAAGCAGTTCTCATCTAAATCGATCTGTCATAAGGGAATAAAAGCGGTACCCTTGGGTAAAATTGAAAAAAGAGAAGTTTCTCGAGGCTTCTAGATCTTGAGCCTCGTGTCCTCCCTTATCCCTATCATTATGGGTTAGTTTGAGCTTGAGATCCCCCATGGTAGGATCTTGGAGCTACTTCACCCATAATTATCTCAACTATCCCTATCCATTGAGCCTTATAAATACAAGCTCATATCCATATTTGAGGGGGAGAACTATAGAGGTATTGTTATGCTGTTGGATTGACTACCTGGTCCAAGTCATTGAAGAGCATAGAGATAAAAGTTGGATCTTATGGGGATGAAGTGTTTGGCTCATGGAGGGGCTTGTTGACACTAAGGAAACGGTTGTAAGATTCTCCATACATTCTTATTGCAAAGCTGATTTTTGTCCCACATTACTGTTGTTTTGATTTCACATGTACATGTTGTTGGATTCCTTAGTCACTAACATGGATAAGTAGATGATTTTTTGGTAGCTTTTATGTGTTTGCATGTTTGATCTCTTTGCAGGTACATAGGTTCACAATCAAAGCAATATTCCAGGTGTCTACAGTATCTAGAGAAGGTCTTCATCCTTTGTCGTTCACTCATTTGTTTTGGATCTGAACCATTCAGACTAGAGGAAATGCTTATGTCCGCAGATGGTGCAATATTCCTGATAAAGAATCTGGTGACTCCACTGGGGAACAGTGCAAATATTAGTTGACCTAATCTTCCTTAGTTCTTGAACTCTTATATGAATCTAGGCTCCATCTCCAACTCTCTTTAGTTAGATCTGCTATCTGACTTAGTGAATTTTGGTTTGAAACTTTCAAATCTGTTTAGATCTGAACTATTTCAAATTTTTATGCTCTTTTTTACTGTCAATCCATCAATTTTTTCCTTGATCTGATCAATTTCTAACTTGATCTTTCATTCTCCTTGTGTTTTGTATCTATTCAGGGAACCGCACATGTGTTGTTGGCAAGAAGCAGTGCCATTGCCTGAACTCTATTAGCCATAAGTGGTGTTGTAATCTCACAGATCACATAAGGTTACCAATAATACATACAAAAATATACAGAATATACACAGATGCAAGAGACAAAGAATGATTGACTACTTTAGAATGACTCAGACTTATAATAGTTGACTAGATACTGGCTTCATTACATAAGTGAGGAGATCGCCTGCCTTTAAGAAAGACCCACGTTTAACCTCCTCATTAAACTCAACTCACAATGGTTGGCAAAATACCAATTTAATTTACATATACTGGAGGGGATCGCCTGCCTCTATTGAGACTCACGTTTAACCCCCTCTAACTCAACGACAATAATACTAATATATCAACCATAATATGATGACTCTACATTTGGTTATTGTCATTGACCATAATTTACATATGTGTTTACTTTGCAAACATAAATCTTTGTCCAAAACTACAATATCGACCAAACTAAAGACAGGACCAACCCAACATGCTTGTAAAAACTCAACTGACATGCTTGTACAAACTCGACCGACATTCTTCCATCGACTTGACTCAACCGACATGTTTTTTTTTTTTTTTTAAGACAACAACCTTATACGAGTAAAGCTGTTCGATTTCTCCTCGTTTTCATATTTATTGGTATATAGTAATGAAATAAGAGTGACAATTATCAGAAAGCTCATGAAATTTGTCCATGCATATTCATGGATCACCCTGCTGCTCAACATTTCATCTTATTCTGGAATTGAATCATAAATTACCACATAGGTGTGTTGGATTTCGTTCAACATTAACACTCAACTACTTCTTCTCTTCCTCTCTTCTTATTGTGTCCCATGTGACCTCCGCTGGAGCCTTTCTCTGAATTGGAAGCGACGGCGAGGGGAAAGTTAAGCAGCGCCTTAGCTCCACGGATCCTGTAGGCAGCGCGGTCATATGCAACAGCGGCTTCTTGGGATGTTTCGAAAGTCCCCAGCCAAATTCTGGAGCCCTTCTTGACTGGATCTCTAATCTCTCCTGCAAATTTTTCCCAGGGCCGACGCCTGACTCCTCTATAATGCCTGGCCCAGATCTCCTTCATCTCTCCACTATTGTCTTCATGTGGCTTTACCTTTAAAAAGTAAGAACAACCAGAGGAGCAATCTGGTTTTCTGATTTCATTTTCATTGCCTTTTGATATTGGTCTGCTGCTGCTATTTTGGCAGGAAGCCATGGCGGCGGTGGCCTTGGACTGGATTCCATCATTATCAAGATCATCAATATTAACAGAAGCGCGGATTCCATCATTATCAAGATCGTCAAGATTAATAGAAACGCCACTGTCGGTTGGGGGGGGAACAAGAACGACGAGTTTCCTCCTTCAACAGTTAAATCGATATCGTCCTCCACTTCGATCACGTCTTTTTCAGGCTGTCAAGGCTTTAACCTATCTTAGCATATACGACCACCTTATAGGACCAATTCAATTCAAAGTCAGCATTTGAATCTTTTAAAGGTTGGGTGACCAGGAAGATTGGTTTCCATACCACCCAGCAATTTCCATTAACGTCAACAGAGATCTACAGCAATATCAAAGATGACAGCACGGGCAATTTCCATTAATGTCAACAGATATCGACAGCATAATCAAAGATGACAGCACGGCTCTGCGCCTACAATACTATCCCACTAAAATTCAGGATAAAATGAATACGAACATGCGAATCATAGAATGAAAAATCCCTTTTGGAATTCTGCTTGCGGAGTATGAATAGTTGGCAGGTAGCATAATCTTTACTGGCTGTCTGACTAAACCCATCCTTGACACGCTGAACACAATGATAATTCAACCTTCCAACATAGAATTTCTTTATCCATGCACAACCAAACTTTCTTGCAAGCTATTCCATCCTCATTATACATTGATCACGACTCATGCATCACTATACAATTTATTTCAAGCAACTAACAGTTAAATAAATAAAAGTAATAATAATAAAATCGTATCTTTCTTTTGGTAGGAGCATCAATACGCGACCAGCTTATCTCCCATAATATTTCTTCATCAACGCACATGCAGTCTCTTTAAGCTTCTCCTTTCAGATTCACGAATGCACGAGCAGTATTTTCATCTTCATGACATCTTCTCCTGGAGGTTCGACCACCTCCATCCGCTGCTGCTATCACCCAGACCGGATAGAGGCGGCAACGGCGCCAATGTTGAAGGCTAGGCTTTCACATCATTCAAGCATACATTAAGTTCATACACAGCCATCAAAGACAAGTACTTTGGGAAGGGACGTCCAATCCACTGTTGTATTATCTTTGGTAATTATTTATACATTATGAGATAGGTTGGAGCGGTTGCACCCGCTCCAACTACTTATTTGTTAATATCTATTTATCTTTTAAACTATATAATTACATGATGACATTTAGGAGGTAAGTGGCCCCCTCTACAAGTGGTGCCACTGCATGAGTCCCGTTATCCAGAAGCGGTGCTTGTCCAAAACTGCTCTGTCAAGACCCCTCCAGCGTGGTTCCAGGTAGGCCATGTTCCAAAACTAGTTTTTCATCATCTTTTTTGCAAAAAAATGAGTTTGTTTGCTTTTAGCCCTGCACTGTCAGGATTGTGTGTTAGAATCTGAATGCTCATGCTTGGAAATTCTGTGGTAAAAGATTGGTTTGATTGAAGAATTCAAAATATACTAGGCTTGTTGATTATTCATTTCCTCTTGTGCTTGTTGGTTCTGATTGTGAAAGGAATTCTTTTGAAAGCTTAGGTGTTAGTGAGCTCTCTTTTCATATCTTTTATCAAGACTGAAAGAAAAACCATTTGATTAGCATCTTGATTTCATTTTTTGTTTCCATAGAGGACTTCTTTTTGCTTGTTAAAAAGAAAATATTTTTTGACTGAGATTAGGTTATTATCATTATTGAGCATAAGACATTGGATCTATGATTAGCCTCACAAGCTTTTAGGTTCTCTATGTTCTTTTGTCTCTTTTGCATAAGTACTATCTCACCAAAAGATAAAAAATAGTGTAGTTTTAAGTTAGATCTATCTATGTTTTAAGAAAAATCGAAAAATAGAGTGCATATGCATGTAGAGTGCTTCTTGTTTTTCTTTTAGGAAAAGAGACTCTTCCCCTTTTTCTTGCTTTCAAAAAAGGAAAATGAGTTTGGAATGTGTTGCTTGTCTTTGATTTTGATTTGTTCAAGATAGTTGTTTGGGAATTTTTGTTTTAAAACAAAAAGAAAATACTCTCTTTCCCTCCCATAGGTAGGCATACCACGAGCGGTAAAGTGAAATATTTGTATCTACAAACTGCATGGTTTTACTTTTTCTGTCAAAATTCCATGCATTCACCTAACCGTGCACTTTAAAATTAACAGTAGTTATAGGTTAAAATTTACATAGAAATTTGAGTGATAGGTTAGAGACGTGTTTGGGCGTCGTTAAGCGTAGGAGCTGTCGTTACTTTTCCGCATTACATCCCGGGACTCATGTGGTTCTTCCATGTACCGTTGGTATATCAAATGACCTTTCACATAACCTTGAGGTATATAGAAAGGTACTTCACATACTCGATTGTATATTGGAAGGCCCCTTGTGAATGGTTATGCATTAGACAGCACTACTACTGATTTGAGCCCCCATGTACCTTGAGTATATCAGGAGACCCCACTAGGATACATTATCTATCCGAGAAAATCCCTTTGGCCATATTGCTTGGATCCATACACCAAAAATAGAATTTGGTGATATTACTATGCACGTACCCTTGAGGTATATCGCGAGTGGCACCTTCTTGACAATCCTGGTGAGAGATCTAACTATCTGAACTCCTCCTGTCATTTAAGTTTGCTTGTTTCACCTATAGCTTGAGTAAGGAAATTTTTGGTGTGTTTTCTAGTTTTGAGACCCTAGGTTACATAGGATTTGTACAAACTGGCTGAGCTAAGACAGTCCAGAAGAGTATGGGGCTTGCCACCTGATTTTATTCCTATTTCAGGAGAAAATCCTATGGAAGCTATCGACCAAGGAGCTGCTACCAACTCCCAAGTGGGAGAGAATGTAGTTGCAGAAAGCAGAGTACGATATCCTTCACACTCGCCTCCCTTGGTCCAACAACCTTCTCGAGGTAATACTTCGTTCCATTCTCCCACAGAAGGTCATGTTGACGATACTACCCGTTCAGATTATGGTCCCAATGCTCCATGTTGGGACACCTCTATAGGACAAGCCATTGCCTCATTTGGCACCCATTTAAACTTTTCTAAAGAAGTTTCACCAGATGAAGAAGAACGTAGACAATACCAGGTAGCTATTCTCAATGCACAAGAGATTGAAAAGAAAATAAATGACATATTGAGCACACCACCATCACGTTCCACAGTTGTTCCTGTGGGATATCGTTCACTTGCTGATTCTATGAGACCCATTGAACTGATTCTAGATCGCATAGTGACTCCACATAATCTAGGTCAAAATTACAACCCCATCGCCTCCTATATTATGTATGTTCCAAATTCTCCCAGGTCTTTCGCACCTGGGGCTCAACATTCAATTCTTGTGTCATCATTACCTTCTAGTGCCGGGGGGGAACCCCCGGCACGACCTACATTATCTGTCACCGAAATTGTACCTAGTCATGGACAGACCTCTAATATAGAGTAATCTAAATTTTATGTCCCTCCTGTTACCACCTAAGTTGTACTTAGTCGTTTTTTATCAAGTGATCCTGGTGAACCGGACAGGGATAACTTGTTCGGACTTCAGAAAACCTTTGGAAGTACTTCTGGGAAGTGCTTGTTGTATTATATCACATGTTCATACCCCATGGGGGAATTGTAATAAATGTTCTAGCATGATAGTGTCTGTAAAAGACTCAGTCTATTAGACTTTATTTGTCAATCCGATCAGCCCAGGGTGTTTTTTCCCTTGGTTATTATTGGTTGTTGAATAAACGACTGATAATTTCTGAGTTTTTCACTCCATACCTCCAAAGTTGGGGTGGTCGGCTTGACATTTAGGCCTATTGAGGTTATTAGAGTCTATGTGTCAATGTATAAACATGCAAGACATCATGGTCGAGTCATATGAGCATGTCTAAGTCCCCCTAGGTTTTTTCATTTTTTTAATTTTTTAATTTTTTCAGTGTTTTTTATTAAATTTTAATTTTTCCAAAACTTATGCTATTTTTTAATAGTTTAATTGGAAAAATTGATTTTGTAATAAAATTGGGCCAAATAATCAGTTTCAGTCATGCAGGTGCTCATTTTCAATCTAAGAGCACCATGTAAACCCATGGACCCACTATTTCCTAGTTTTGAGTGATTTTCCATCACTTAGGTCAGAAATCCCCAAAAAATCAATTATTGATTATTTTAATTAATAAGTTGATGAATAATGGAGCAAATTGAGAATCATAGATTAGTGGATTCTCAGCCGATTTGATTTAAATCAGTCAGATCTAAACCAAATTGACTGGATCTGACAAATCCTTGACTGAAGGAGGTGATCAAATCAAATCCAGGGTTGATCTTCAGCAGCCTTTATGGGGAATTGCGCTCTCTCTCTGTAACACCCCGATTTTGAACCCGTTGCATTAAACATACATGATGTATATATTATAAATAATCTTGGTGCAAAGCTAAAGGCCAAAGCCCCACCATCGATTGGTTATGCTATGTTTCGGGTTGAAATTGTCACCGATGGTATATCGGGGTATGCGGCATACATATTGAGTTTTGTCATCATGTAAATATGCATCTTTAATTTAAATGAACCCCAACCAGCTATGTTCGCAGTAACTGAATTGAGAAGGGGCATGATTCTCACAAGGATAAGGGTGGGGGATGTCAAACCTTGGGCAATGAGCGCAAAATCCATGTGTCACCTTCTCTTGTCTTACCCAACTACCACCATTGAAAACTGCTGCTATTAGTTGGGGTAGTTATGGATGGGAGTGGAGTTTGGCAGGACTATCAGTCCTTGCCCACATGCACACACCACCAGCAATGAACCTCATGATGGGCAGAGAATGTCTACGCCCCTCATTCCACTCTCTCTCCACAACAGTGCGAAAAAACTCACACATCCTCTCCATTGTCTATTCATCCTCACGCATAGGTGGAGCTGTTCGTCCTCACGCAGGGACCATTGTCTCTTCATTTTTCTCATGCACAGGATTCTTTCCTGTTTGGTCTCAAACAGCCAGGAAGGAGGAGCCGTCTCCACTGTCATTCACATTTTCCACACAGAGGAATTCGGGCGTGTTTCAATCCGTATTTGGGATTTGGTGTGAATCTTCTCTCACACACTGGGTTCTGCATTATTGTTACTCACGCAGCAAGCTAGGAGCCGTTCGGTCACTATCACCCATGATTTTTCTTGTGGAGAGCCATTTTTACGCTCAGGGAATGTGTGTAAGTTTTCCCTACCGATTTGTGGCTCGTGCATATGTTTTTCCCTCTGTATTTTGGGGTCTAGTGCAAGTTTCCCTCACGCACAGGTTGGGATATTGTATTTTAGTCCCCAGTGTGGTCTGTGTAAATAATTTGGGTGACTTCGTGGTCTAGGATGGACTGTTGTTTCCCCATGTCTTAAGTTGTGTTTATTGATACGTTTTGGGACTGTTGTAATTCACTTGGGAGTCATTTTGGCCACGATAGGACAAAGAACAACTCAGGAGTCGTTTCCCTGTTTAAGCTGCAACTGCTGATTGATTGCATGCGTGCAATGGTTGGTCTTCGGACTGTGTAGGGAGCAGGGATGGGGGCTTGGTTTGCTTGATAAACCTGGTGTGTTTGGAAACCACACAGACAGAGCTAGAGGGATTGATTTCTTCTCCACAACCCTTGAATAGCACTGGAAGGGAAGTCAGGGCCTGAGGGACTATGTAGCAGAGAAGGGACTGATTCCTTGTGTTGGGTGTGTGTGGGTGTCTTAGAAGTCAGGATAGTTCTGGTGTAGGTGTTCCTAGCTCTGTAATGAGCTCACCAGCTTAGCATTTAGCCTTTCCCAACTTTTGGATGTCTGATAAACCCAATTGTGTTGGTTTGGCTGTGTTTTGTGTGTATCCTTGGCTATGTGTAAGCCTGCTTGTTCCTTATTCCTTGGAGAATCATGGCTAGCTCAGGGGTGGCAGCGTTTCTGAGAGATTAAAGAGCACACTGGCCTATGGTTGGGTGGAACGTTGCAGGGATGTAGCTGGTTACGGAACGAGTTCTTTATAAGATAAGTGACCTTGTCTATTTTTACTTCTGCAATCCTATTTACTATTAATGATTATGATGAACATGTTGAATGCTTGTATGAATGTATGTTGCTTCCGCTGTGTATGACAAATAATTGTATCTATGTATGTTTTACTTCAATGCATTCTGTTTTCAGCATTTCAATTTTTATGAATGCACATGTTCATGGGGCTGATTGCCCGGATGGTTAAGGCCATGGTAGCATCCTCTTCACCGGTCGGAGGATCGGGGACATTACAGTGTGGTATCAAATCCCTGGTTGCAGCATGGGCCTGAATGGGCCATGACATATCAGAGCAGAGGCAGGTTTCCTTCTTCGTAGCAGCAATCAAGAATTGTGGCAAGAAACTCAGAAAATTGTCTAAGTGCTTGAACCATCAGCCGTCGAAAGACTTAATGACAAGTTCTTCTGATGCAGTGGAAAGTTCCTCCGATGTAGTGGAGAGCTAGATGGAAGATCACCTGATAGAGAAGAGGGAAAATTAGAAAAATTTCTAAGTGTGTTGGCCGTCAGCACATCATGACACCTAGACAGATGGATCGCCGATACTTATCCAATTGAGCGCCACTGTTGCGGATGGCTAGACCACTATGCTCCCGACGAGTAGGGCCTCCGACCACCGATGCAGTAAAGAAAGTTCAAAATTTTTCTAAGTAACAAAAATGTGGTCCATCAAAAGCAGAAAGTGGTTTGTGCGCGCACCATTTCGGAAGCCTAGAGCACTAGCCTTTCGACGAGAAGAGACTACTAATACTGATCATGTTATGCCTCAGCAGATTGGGCCGCTGATCGGAAGAAGATCGAAGATGATGGGCCACTGTTGCAGCTGCTGATGGAACTATTTCACCAACGAAAAGAAGAGAATTGAGCTGATCAAGTGGTGAAAAGGAAGACTAAAGTAAAAATTTCAAAAATTTCTCTAAGTCCTGGAATCATCGGCCATCAACGATGGTTAGTTGAACACATTGTCGACACCTAGTTAATTTAGTTGCCGATGAGCTACGTCGAATGAATTTAGTGGATTGAACATCCAACATTGCAGCTGTCTAATGGACTATCTTTTCGAAGGTTAGAGGCTTCGACCGCCGATAGTGGATAAAGATTCCGACAGTCGATGATTTTATGGTCCACGGAACCCGCAGTGGGATCACTACCTGTCGTTGCGGCTGCCCATTGAACTAGCCGCCTGAGGAGTAGAGGATTCGATCACCGACGAGGTAGAGCTTAGTGGATCCGATCGTCGATGAACAATGAAAGAAGCTAGTTGTTTTGACTGCCAAAATGTTGGACTGATAACTGGGATGAGACCCGATTCTGCACAAGGAAATTTTGAGTTTTTCAGTGGGATTTTCAGCGGATTTTCAGGGCTGAAAAGGAGAAAGTGGCAGTGATCTTATACACCATATTGCGCAAAAATCATGGATTTACAAAAAAAAAGAGGGCACTGCCATCGACCCGCCCTGCAGTAGCGTAGGGAAGCCACAAGGGGGCAATCCCCCTTGACCCTCGTCATCCCCCTCAAGTAGACGTTCTTTGATGAAGAAAATCTTGTGTTTGGGAAAATTTGTTATTTTATGATTTTTCCAAGAGAAGGTAAGTAAATTTGATTTATATCAATGTTATGCATCTAACAGTTGTGTTACTAACACATTTGTAGAATCATAATCACCTTCAAGGGAAGTATTCTAGGTAGTGCATTTTGGTAAGTAAGTTGCAGTTTAGTTATGAGAACCCATGATGGATATGATGTTTAGGATTCCTATGAGCGTGCATGAGATGCCATGGGAGAAAATGTCCATAATGAAAATGATGACATAGAGTCTAATGGAGGAGATTCCAAGAGACACCGTCAGATGTTGCAGCCACTATGAGAAGCTTGATTAAAGCCCAGGAAGAGCAGCACCAATCGAATGCTGCTATGTTGCAAAGTTCAATAGACTTGCAAAGAAATATAGAATCTGGATGAGGTACAACAATACCAGAAGGTAGTAAGAGCAGTACTAGGAGAAGGAGAAGGAATTCTAGTGGGTCATCTGAATCCGAAGAATCCAGCAGGATTCAAGTTCTTCTTCTCATAAAAGAAAAAGAAAGAGACACCATAGGGATCACTCTCGGGATGAATTTAAGAAGGCTAAACCTCCTACATTTGATGGTGAGGTAAAGACTGGACAAGAGGCTAAAGCTTGGCTTCTTAGAATAAAGAAGTACTTTCAAGTGCATGATTATTCAAGAAACATGAAGGCAAGGGTTGCCATATTCAATCTGAATGGAAGGGCATCCAATTGGTGGGAACACTTCAAGCAAGTAAAGAGGATCAGTGAAAGGAGGCTTAAGTGGAAATAGTTCAAGAAGTATTTCAAGTAGAAATACCTCTCTGACAGGTATTATGATGACAATATTAAGGAGTTCCATGAGTTGAGATTGGGACAGCAGACCATGGAAGAGTATGAGAATAAGTTTTTAGAGTTGTTGAAGTATGTCCAGTACATCAAAGATGAAAAAGTGAAGGTCCAACATTTTTTGAGTGGATTACCTCAGTCTTACAAAGATAGAATTGAGTTTTACGAACCCAGAACTCTTGAAGAAGCAATCAGGAAGGCTAAGTATTGCTATGAGCAAAGCAAAGGTAAACCAGATTACCATAAGGCATGGAAGGACAAGAAGAATGAGAAGTTTAACCAAAGAAATAAAGGTTTCAAACCTTCTAACTTCAGAAATCAGTAGAAGTAGCCATCCCAAGATGCGAGTAAGCCAGTTGGAGTGATAGGAGAAAATACTAAAGATCCACAATAGAATAGAGGGCCACTTCAATGTTGGAAATGTGGAGGACCCCACATGCACAGAAATTGTCCACTCGAGAATGAGAGTGCAAGGCCAACTTATAACATTCAAGAAGTAGAAACAGTGGGTCAAGTAGTAAGGGTAGTCCCTAGGATTTATGCAGCACTGGAGGACCATCAGGCAGATCACCAGTCAGCTATGGTTGAAGTAGCAGGTAATATTGTTGAGCAATCTGTTTCTATTTTGATTGACCCTGGTTCTACTCATAGTTACATTACTCCTAGAGTAGTGGAGGTTTGTGCTTTGAAGAAGGTAAAACATAGAAAATCTTGGTTAGTTCAGCTAGCCACTGGAACTAAGAGAAAGGTTAGTGAAGTGGTAGAGAAATGTCCATTGGTCATGAATGGATTGGTCACTTGCGTAGATCTAAATGTTCTACCACTTGGTTCCTATGATGTTCTCATTGTAATGGATTGGTTAGAATCTCATATGGTGAAGCTTGACTATTACAATAAGGCTTTCAAATGCATAAATGAAGAAGGGAACCTAGTAGTTGTGAAAGGTATTTCAAAGGAGATTTCAGTATGGCAGGTTTCAGCCATGCAGTTAAAGAAGTTCTATAGGAAGGGTTGCCAGTTGTATGCAGCTCATATTTTGGAGACATCAGGAGATGAAACTCCTATGTTGGAGGACTATCAGGTGTTACAGGAATTCAGGGACGTGTTTCCTGATGAGAGTCATGGGATTCCTTGAAAGAGGGACATTGATTTCACTATTGAACTTGTGCCAGGATCAGCACCAGTGTCCAAGGCACCCTACAGGATAAGTACACCGGAGATGCTAGAGTTGAAGATGCAACTGAAGAGCTGTTGGAAAAGAAGTATATCCGACCGAGTGTGTATCCTTGGGGAGCACCAGTTCTATTTGTAAAGAAGAAAGATGGTACAATTTGGTTATGTATTGATTACAAACAATTGAACAAGGTTACTAAAATGAATAAATATCCTTTGCCTAGAATTGATGACCTCTTTGATCAAATGAGAGGAGCAAAGGTATTTTCCAAGATTGACTTGAGGTCTGGTTATCATCAGGTGAGAATCAAGGATGAAGACATTCATAAGATAGCCTTCAGGACAACGTATGGACATTATGAGTTTGTAGTGGTACCATTTGGTCTCACAAATGCACCAGCTACATTTATGTGCGTTATGAATAGTGTCTTTAGCAGGTATTTGGACAAGTTTGTTCTTGTTTTCCTTGATGAAATTCTTGTTTATTCTAAGAATGAGGAAGAACATAAAGAGCATTTGAGATTGACATTGAAATTGCTCAGGGAGCATCAGCTGTATGCAAAACTGAGCAAGTGTGACTTCTATAGAGATAGAATTCAGTATTTGGGTCACATGATCTTAGAAGAGGGTATATCTGTGAACCCTGAAAATATTGAAGCCATTATGAATTGGCCTACTCTAAGAAATGTGACAGATGTAAGATCTTTTATGGGACTTACAGGATACTACTGGAGGTTCATTGAGGGATTCTCCAAAGTTGCACATGCCATCACTTCTTTGCAAAGGAAGGGGATGAAGTTCGAATGGACATCGAGGTGTGAAGAAATCTTCCAGCAGTTGAATAATCTTCTCACTAGTGCACTGGTATTGAAAGTTGCAGACCCAGAGAAATATTTTGTGGTGTGTACCGATGCATGCAGACAAGGGCTTGGAGGAGTCCTTATGCAAGACAACCACATGATATGTTATGAATCAAGAAAGCTAAAGGATCATGAGAAGAACTATGCCACTCATGATCTAGAGCTTGCATCCATAGTACATGCCCTCAAGATGTGGAGGCATTACTTGATGGGTAGGAGATTTGAGCTCAGAACAGACCATTGTGGTTTGAAGTTTTTGTTTGATTAGCCTATTATGAATGCTAGGAAAGCAAGATGGCTGGAGTTTTTATGTGAGTTTGGTTTTGAAATCAAGCACATAAAGGGAAAGGAAAATAAGGTAGTTGATGCACTCAGCAGGAAGGTGTAGGAAATGCATGTGGCATCTCTTAGTAATTGCCAATCAGATTTGAGGCAGTAGGTTGTTAGTCATGCTGCTGGAGATGAATTGTATGAGTAGGTAAAAGACAAATTGCAGCAGCAAAGTCTTGAGAAGAAGTATGAGGGATATAAATTGGAAGAAGATGGACTTCTCACTTATAAAGGTAGAATTTATATTCCATATGTAGCAGATTTGAGGAGAGTTGTCATGGATGAAATCCATCAATCTTCGTATTCTGGTCACCCAAGATATCAGAAGAAAATTTCTACAGCTAGAAGGCAGTACTTTTGGCCAGGAATGAAAAAGGATATGGCTGGGTACATTTCGAGGTGCATGAAATGTCAGCAGGTAAAGTTTGAGCATCAACATCTAGCAGGCTTGTTGCATCCTTTTCCAGTTTCGGAATGGAAATGGGAAGTTATTTCCATGGATTTTATTACAGGATTGCCGATGACTTGGAGGAAACATGATTCCATCATGGTTGTGGTAGACAAGTTGACTAAAGCAGCGCATTTTATACTGGTTAAGTCTACACATAAGACTGATGACATTGCAAAGATCTTCATGAAGGAGATTTTCAAATTGCATGGATTGTCAAAGAAAATAGTCTCTGATCGTGATGTCAATTTCACTTCCAATTTTTGGAAGGGGTTGTTTGCAGATTTGGGTACAAAGCTAAACTTCAGCACTGCATACCATCCTCAAACAGATGGGCAGATAGAGAGAGTTAATTAGGTGCTTGAAGACATGCTTCACATGTACATAATGGACAAACCAACCAGGTGGGAAGATTACTTACACTTGGTAGAGTTTGCTTATAACAATGGACAGCAGGCATCCTTGGGGATGAGTCCATACGAAGCTTTGTATGGAAGAAGGTGTAGAATACCTATGACTTGGGATAACCCTGTGAACAGGATTGTGCTTGGGCTAGAATTGCTCAAGGAAATGGAGGAAGAGGTTGTAAAGATCAGGCAGAATCTGAACGCAGCACAGGACAGATAGAAAAGCTATGCAGATAAGCATAGGGTGAATAGGGAATTCAATGTTGGGGATCATGTTTACCTCAGAGTGAGGGCAAGAAAGAGTTCCTTGAAGCTTGGAAGTTGTGCCAAGCTGTCACCTAGATACTGTGGGCCGTTTGAAGTGATTGAGAGAATAGGGCCCATTGCATATAGACTTGCATTGCTTGCTAGCACTAGGGACCATAATGTTTTTCATGTTTCTTTGCTTAAGAGGTATGTACATGATCCTAACCATGTGATAAATTGGGATGTGATTCAGGTGGAACCCGAGGGAGAGTTCTGAATCAAGCCAATGCACATCCTCGATAGGAAAGTCACAATGCTCTGGAACCGGGCCATAGGGTAGGTAAAGGTGCAATGGGAGCACTACAGACCTGAAGAGGCTACATGGGAGCTGGAGGATGCCATGCGATTGGCACATCCATTTTTCTTCAATTCTGCGGAACACTGAGGTGATACCGGTGTATCATTTTGTTCAATTTTGTAAAGCACTGAGGACAGTGCTATTGAAGGGGGAGGGGAATATAACACCCTGGTTTTGAACCTGTTTCATTAAACATACATGATGTATATATTGTAAATAATCATGGTGCAGAGCTAAAGGCCAAGGCCCCACCATTGATTGGTTATGCTATGTTTTGGGTTGAAATTGTCACCGATGGTATATCGGGGCATGCTACATACATATTGAGTTTTGTCATCATGTGAATATGCATCTTTAATTAAAATGAACCTCTACCAGCTATGTTTGTGGCAACTAAATTGAGAAGGGGCATGATTCTCACAAGGATAAGGGTGGGGGATGTCAAACCTTGGGCAATGAGGGAAAAATCCATCTGTCACCTTCCTTTGTCTTACCCAACTACCACCATTGAAAACTGCTATTGTTCGTTGGGGAAGTTATGGATGGGAGTGGAGTGTGGCAGGACTGTCAGTCCTTGCCCACACACACACTCCACCGGCAATGAACCTCATGATGGGCAGAGAATGTCTACACCCCTCATTCCATTCTCTCTCCACGATGGTGTGAAAACACTCATGCATCCTCTCCATTGTCTGTTCATCCTCACGCATAGGAAGAGTTGTTCATCCTCATGAAGGGACCATTGTCTGTTCATTTTTGTCACACACAGGCTTCTTTCCTATTTGGTCTCATGCAGCCAGGAGGGAGGAGCCGTCTCCACTGTCATTCACATTTTCCACACAGAGGAATCCGGGTGTGTTTCAATCCGTATTTGGGATTTGGTGTGAATCTTCTCTCACGCACTGGGTTCTGCGTTGTTGTTACTCACGCAGCAAGATGGAAGCCATTCGGTCACTATCATCCATGATTTTTCCTGTGGAGAGCCATTTTTACGCTCAGGGACTGTGTGTAAGTTTTCCCTACCGATTTGTGGCTTGTGCATATATTTTTCCCTCTATATTTTGGGGTCTGGTGCAAGTTTCCCTCACAAATAGGTTGGGAGATTGTATTTTCATCCCCAGTGTGGTCTGTGTAAATTTTCCTAGTGACTTCATGGTCCAGGATGGACTATTGTTTCCCCATGTCGTGAGCTGTGTTTATTGATATGTTTTGGGACTGTTGTAATTCACTTGGGAGTCATTTTGGCCACGATAGGGCCAAGAATGATTCAGGAGTCGTTTCCCTATTTAAGTTGCAACTGCGGATTGATTGCATGCGTGCAATGGTTGGTCTTCGGACTGTGTAGGGAGCAGGGATGGGGGCTTGGTTTGCTTGATAAACTTGGTGTGTTTGGAAAGCACACAGACAGAGCTAGAGGGCTGGATTTCTTCCCCATAACCCCTGAATAGCACTGGAAGGGAAGTCAGATCCTGAGGGACTATGTAGCAAAGAAGGGACTGATTCCTTGTGTTGGGTGTGTGTGGGTGTCTTAGAAGTCAAGCTAGTTCTGGTGTAGGTGTTCCTAGCTCTGTAATGAGCTCACCAGCTTAACATTTAGCCTTTCCCAACTTATATATGGCCTGATAAACCCAATTGTGTTGGTTTGGCTATGTTTTGTGTGTATCCTTGCCTATGTGTAAGCCTGCTTGTTCCTTATTCCTTGGAGAATCATGCCCAGCTCAGGGGTGGTAGCGTTGTTGAGAGATTAAGGAGCATGCTGGCCTATGGTTGGGTGGAACGTTGCAGCGACATAGCTGTTTGCAGAATGATTTCTTTATAAGATAAGTAACCTTGTCTATTTTTACTTCTGCAATCCTTTTTACTGTTAATGATTATGATGAACATGTTGAATGCTTGTATGAATGTATGTTGCTTCCACTGTGTATGACAAATGATTGTATCTATGTATGTTCTACTTCAATGCATTTTGTTTTCAGCATTTCAATTTTTATGAATGCACATGTTCATGGGGCTGGTTTCCCATATGGTTAAGGCCATGGTAGCGTCCTCTTCATTAGTTGGAGGGTCGGGGACGTTACACTCTCTCTCCTCCACATGTGTGGGCTCTCCTGGGAGCTCTGTGGACTAATGTGTCAATTTATGGGTTGATGTGTTAGCTCAATCAGCCCCCTGGTTAACATTTTGGCTCAGTTCAACTTCAGATATACATTGATTGACTCTCCTTCAGCTGATTTGATTTGTCTCGTTGGGATTTGTGCCCCCCCTAAGCTGGATCTCCTGGTTTTTGTATAAATCAAAGCACAAGCAGCCTCTTCCAAGCTAGTTAGAACTAGGATTGAGGTGCTATTGCTCTTGTATTGTATTGCTTATTATTCTGGAATAAAGAAGCTTTGGAGGCAAGATCTATGGTGTAATTCTCTTCATGTGTGGATGGTGATTGTCAAATTCTTATGAGGTATAATCTGTGTTATTTATCACTGCTTTTGTTGGTTAATTGTTGGCCTTGAAGGAGAGAGCTCCCTCCTGTTACGGTAAGAGTTTATTCTAGTTTGATTTATGCTCTTATTGCTGCTTGTTTCAGATCTACCATAGTTGTATGTATTTTAAGTTTAATTGCATGCTTTCCAATTATCTCTTCCAGCAGCACCTATGTTTTAACCATCTATTTGTGCAAGGATTTCTAAGTTGCAGGTGATATCGCTTGTAGAAGAGGTTGATCTGGTTTGCATCTTCCTCATCTTCAAGATATTCTGAATGACATAGTCCCTTGGTATTCCACCAAAGCAGACTCCAAATCCCAACATTCCCAGGCTTCCAACACTCTTTCTCTCTCTTCCTCCTTCAAAATCTTAATTTCTCTTCAAATTGGTTACTTTTAAAGAATCTTATTGCTTAGATATGTCTCACAAAGAAAATTACATATAGATCTAGTTAGTAATATATTTCTTAAGTTTAGATCTTAGTTCCGTTTTGCATATAAAGTCATATTTTAAGAGATCTAGCTGAAATTATCCTCTTTTTTGCAAGCATTTTAAAGAAAGTTTGTAGCTTGCTTCTAAGGTAGTTTCCTTTGCCGTACTTTAAAGTTTCATATTATACAATAAAATTGCACATATCATTGGCTTCCCAAACATCAAGCCAAGATCCCAAGGAAATCTTGCTTTCCTTGGTTCCTTTTTTTGCAAAACTAGATTACCCCAACTTAACAAATTTTTACTTAGTTTTTTTTCGGTAACTAGTGTGGTGACCCAAAACACTTTTAAAGTGTGTTTGGTCACATTTGATTTTAATTGCTCACTATTTTTTATCAGGTCTAACAAAAAATAGAGGGAGTCTCTGTCCAATTTTTGACTCTTGGACGAACCAGAGCTTCCCGAAAGCTTCCCCCACCGCTGTGTTTTAATTCTAGCTTGTTACAAGCTTGTTGTAAGCCTTTGGATCCCAGATAAATAGGAACAAAGTGCATCAATTTAAATTTGATGATATTTTAAATTGCTTCTAATAAAAATAAAATTTCCTTTCGAATAGGCTCTTTCGAGCCTATTCACCATCCCCCCTGGGGGGATTTGCGTCCGTGTCTTTTTTTGCTTTTTGTTCCTTTTTTTTTGCAATCTAGCATAGTTCTAATCTGCAGGGTAGTATACTTTGATTTATTATCAATTCCATATTCCATATCTAAGGTTTCAAAGTAATTTAATACTTACCCCATGACTTCCCGATTGACCCGAAAGGGGAAAGAGATGCGTGGTAGGACTAATTAGAGAACTGGCATTGTGTATCTTGGTTTTCTTTTTCATCAATTGTTTCTTCAGTTTTAATAAAATTAACCCCTCCTTGATTCCCCGATTGAGATCCACTTGGATCGAAAGATGTTCCTGGAGGGTTTTCTTTTTTAACAAGAACACCCATCTCAAAATTTACTAAAATTGACAAGACTCCGGTGTGTATGCTCTGCACTTGGCTGCGGTTTGTCCGATCAGTCAAGATGTATCAAAATCATTTGAGTGACTAGAATAATTATGATTCACTCTCCCAAATTGACAAACCATCAGGTGAAAATCCAACACCTAGATCAAACCATTATGGTGGAAAAATACCCAAAGGAAGAGGGAACTCTTGAAAAGTGACCTCTAGGCACCGATATCTATTACACTTGCGGGTACATTATGAACAATAGCCTCAGAGACTCCATTCAGCCCACATATTCCTTGTGGGTAGCCATGATGGTTTGGTTTTGGACATACTCCAAGTACTCTCGGGTATATCTGGAGTCCCCCCTCCCTTTCGCCTAATTTTAATCAACTCATATTTCACATTAACTTAAAACGTACCAAGAGGCAATCACGAAACATTTGCTCCAAGCACATACAAGTACATTGATTATCTTTTGACTCCGTTTTAAGGCACTGGTTATTTTATTTCTATATATATATATATTGTGTCTCAGCATTGTGCTTTCGTGCACTCTTTTTGTATCTTGTCAGCTATGGTTGTTTATGGTTAAATTTCAAACTCCTAAGTAACTCATTCAGTTTAGCATCACCATACTAAATAATTTTTCCTTAGTAACTTAATAGGGTCTACCCCCCTTGGATTCATTAGGAGTTGAGCCTAAACAGAGGAGTCAAGAACAAGGTGACATCCTTGACACGAGACTTGCCCCCAAGGACACACTGAGTGGCTTGAAGATTTTTGCCACATGACCCAGGTGTGTGAAAGGAGGAAACACTTTTTTGCGCCATTTCCAGGGATAAATATTTTTATTCCTGAGTACGACTTAGCTTAACGCTTTTCTAAACAACTAAAAAGATAAAAAAAATTATTGATCTAGTCTTTAAAAAACATAAAAATTAAAACTCAATCCATCTGGTGACTCCACTGTCTAACACCCCTTCAAGAATTTCTACCCGAAGAAACCGCCGACAATTCTTCAATCCTCCCCCTGATCCCAACAGGTTTATTAGGGAAATATTGAATAGGAATACTTCTCATAGAAACCTTGAAAATTTAGGATACCAATCCCTCTCAGATATGCATCACATATTTGTAGAGAGTCATACCTTCCAATCTCAAGAAATGACGGAATTTTACAAACCCCCTTGACTTTTCTCAGATAGCAGGTAATCCTCATGACATTTCGAATGATGCTATCAATAAGCTCCCCATATTCCAAGGAAATAATTCCATCACTACCAAGTCTCACATCCGAAAGTTTGAAAAGCACCTAGTCAATTATTGCAATGATGCTGCCCATAACCATGAAGATGTCAAAATGAAGCTCTTTGCTTTATCCTTAGAGGAGGATGCTACGGAATGGTACTCCGACCTTGGTGATGATTCATATAAAACTCTTAATGAATTCCTGGAGGGTTTTAAGAATAAATGGGGGGAAAAGAAAGAACCAAGACATCTGTTTACTGCCCTTCATAACATAAAGAAGATGGAGAATGAAACCATTGATGAATTTAATACTAATTTCAGGTGTGTGGTTGCGGACCTACCTAGAGAAATCAAGCCAAGGGATGCCTCCATCCTCATATCTTACATCAAAGCTTTCACTGGTGATTTGAGGTACTGGTTAAGGGACAAAGAGCCGGCCAATCTAAAAACTACTTAGGAATTGGCCGAGAAAATAGAAAAGAATATGTAGTCTTCAGGAAAATCCAACATTCTAGGTTACACTAGGGGAAACACTTCATACAACAAAGAGAAGGGAAATGCCATTGAATTAGAGGAAAACGAAACCTCTAAAGACCCCATGGAAAAGGTAACTAACATGAGAAAAGAATTGGTTACTAGTCAAAACCAAATCATGGCAAATCATTCTGCACAACTGAATCATATTCAGAACAGAATAATCACCATGGAAAGAAATAATGGACCTAGGAACTTTCAACCTAAACAGAATTAGGTTTATCAGAAGAAATCTCCTCAGCAAGAACCTAGGATTCCAAACTAGTTATACTCAACTAACCTGGTAGAAGAAGTCATTCCATAGTGTAGACCTTGTGATCAATTCCACCAAGAAAGCACTTGCTATATAGCAAACCGGGTTATAGAACATGGAATGGCCGAGGTTAGTAATTAGGAAACAACATCAGGTGAGTCTGATCATGTGTACATGGTAGGCCGAACCTACCCTTATCAAACCAACATTGGAAGCAGGCCACGAATTACAGTTACGAGAAGGATATCCTTTCCAACTTTTATGGTGTAATTCCTTCTCCGGAAACAATCAAGGAAATGAAGGAGGCTAGATTCAAGGGTGCAGTGTATCAAAGAAAGGAGAATCCATCACCATCTAAATAGTACAAGCCAAAGGTAACTGCTCCTCCCCTCCCAGATCCTCTTGTTATCCCTGAATCAAATGTCAATATGGGAGAATGGATAAGTAGTGCTAAGATTCATGTTTATGCAACTAATGTCCTTAAAATTCCTGGTCAAAAGGAAAAGTTGTTGAAAGCCTTAGAGGATAGTCAAATTAAAGCTCATAATATTATCGAAGAGGATCCTCTTCCTAATAATAATTCTATATTTGAAGATGAACATATTGAACCTATAGATATGCCTATAGTCCTCAACAGTGTTGATACGAGAAGAGAAGACCACCCACCCTTTTATGTCTCCCTCTTAGTTGAAAACCTCCTCCTTCATAACTGCATGTTAGATTCAGGTGTTTCATCAAATGTCATGACAAGAAAAGTAATGGAACAACTAAATCTAAGGGTCACCCGACCCTACCACAATGTTAGTGCTATGGATGCAAGAGAAGTTGAAGTGGTAGGGATAATCTTAAATTTACAAGTTAAGTTGGCCAAGTATCCTGATATCGACATGTCAATGGATGTGGTAGTGATAAATGTTCCATATAATTGGGGTATGTTGCTATCTAGAAAATGGGCTGCAACTCTTGGTGGGTACATTCAAATGGATTGGACATATGCTACTATACCTGCATCAGAAAACACTAGGGTGATTATCCATAGAGAGAAGATAAGGAAATGACATGTAGAAATCCCTAAGAAGCCAGGAAATGAATTTGTTCATTTCATTGATAACTTTGGAAACTATGCCATTTTGTCAAATTTCATGGTCCCTACTAAGGAAAACATTAAAAATGAAAAGATAGATGAATTTTGGCAAATGTACTTCGATGGGGCTTATTCCAAAGCCGGAAAAGGTGCGGGCATCGTGATCATCTCTCCTTCAGATAAAGTCTACAACTTTGCTTTCAAGTTAGAGTTTGAAGCATAAAAAAATGTAGCTGAGTATGAGGCATTTCTCCTAGGGTTAGAAACTCTCAAAGATATGGGGACAAAGATGTTGAACATAAAGGGTGATTCAGATTTAGTTGTCCTCCAAAATAAAAATCAGTATCAATGCAAAAATGACAGACTAAGAAAGTATAGAAATGCCACATGGGACACTATGGAGTGGTTTGATGCACTGAACATTCAAAAGATTCACAGGGAAATGAATGGGTTAGTAGATTAATTGGCTGTAGCAGCATCCACCCTCCAGCCATCAGATGAAATGATTAGTGGAAACAGAAAAATGGAAATTAATTTCAAACCTTCAATTCCAGATAATATAGATCACTGGCAGGTGTTTAAGGATGATGAGAAACTTTTGAGATTCATCCACAATCTACAAGAGTTTGAAGGTTGCAGGATCAGTTATCAGCAAGAGGGTAAAGAGTATCAGGAATGTGAGGATAATGTAGGGAAACACATCTCGAGTAACCTTATAGCTTTCAAGAATCTCTTTGATCGACAAGATCATCATAAGAAACAAAAAGAAGAAATAAAAATTGGGAATTATATGGAAATAAACATAGGATCTGACAAAGACCCCAAGTTAATAAAAATTGGAAAAGGTACTTCGGAAAAGGAAAGGAACAATTTGATCAACTTAATCAAAGAGTATAGAGATGTGTTGGCCTTTAGTTATGATGAGCTTAAATCCTATTGGGAGGATGTGTTTCAACACACTATTCCCCTCACAGAAGAAGCTAAGGAGGTCAAACATTTCTGACAAAAACTTAGGTGAATAAATCCTAAGTTGGCCCCCATTGTGCAGAAGGAACTTCAGAAGATGTTAGAAGCAGGGATCATAGCACCTACAAGACATTCATCTTAGTGCTCCAACTTAGTTGTGGTTATAAAGAAGAATGGGTCAATTAGAATATGTATAGATATTAGAAATATGAATACATCATGACTAAAAGATAATTACCCATTACCTGACATGGAATCATTCCTTCAAAGAGTAACAGGATCAGGAATGATGTCCATGTTGGATGGCTTTTCCGGTTATAACCAGGTGTTGGTAAATGAGGAGGATCAACACAAGACTACATTCACCACACCTTGGGGTACCTATAATTTTTTAAAAATTCCTTTTGGCTTACTGAATGTAGGTGCCACCTTCCAAAGAGCCATGGATTTTTCTTTCAAAGAACTTATAGGCAAAATAATCGAAATATATCAAGATGACTTAACTGTTTTTTCAAAGGAAAGATCTGACCACATAAGTCATCTTAGGAAGGTTTTTATAAGATGTCGAAAATATGGTATTTCCTTGAACCTCGCCAAGTCAATATTTGGAGTTGATGGAGGCAAGTTGATGGGGCACATCATTTCTAAGGATGGTGTCAAGGTTGATCCTGAGATAGTTGAAGCCATTAAGAAAGTCCCCTTGCCTTAGAATCTAAAATCTCTCCAGTGTTTTAATGGTCAGATCGATTTCATAAGAAGGTTCATCCCAAATTTAGCAGAATTAATGAAACCTCTACAAAATTTATTAAAGAAAGATGCTAGAATTGATTAGTCCAGATTATTCCAAGGAATTCCAGATATTTTCCTTTGCCTCAGAAGACACCATTGCCGATGTTTTGCTTCAAAAGAATAAGGAGGGACAGGAGCAACCTATAGCCTTTATGAGTAGAGCCTTGCAAAATTCAGAGTTGAAGTATACCACCATGGAGAAACAGGCATATGCTCTTGTCAAGTCCCTTAAAAATTTCCAAACTTATGTAGGTTACTCCAAAATCATTGGGAATGTACCCCATGCAGCTGTCAAGGATATCATGTCTCAACAAGACTGTCTAGGAATCAGGAGTAAGTGGGTTTCAAAGATTCAAGAATATGATTTGGAGATAAAACCTACTAAGTTAATTAAAGGACAGGGTCTTGCACAGATGTTAGCCCAAGGAAATGAAAAGGCCTTAGGAATAATCTGCTAGAACAATGATTTAGAACAAAGTGTATCAGACGAGCTTCAGATATTAGAGTAGCACCCTTGGTATGTTGACATCATATTCTTCCTCCGCAACCTTACTTTCCTTGATCACTTACTTGGCCATAAAATAAGGGCATTGAGGTTAAAAGAAACTAAGTATTGTTTGACAAAAGATGGTTTGGGTTGGAGAAACCCCGATGGTTTGATACTTAGATGTGTCGATGAACCTGAGTCCAAAAAACTCATGGTTGAGTTCCATTCAGGATTTTGTGGTGGACATTTTGTAGCAAGAACAACTGGCCATAAAATCCTTAGAGCAGGTTATTATTGGCTGAACCTATTTTTAGATGTGCACAAGGTTGTCCGAGTTTGCCCCTAGTGTAAGTTATTCACTGGAAAGCAACAAATTAAAGCCTTACCTTTAAATCCAATAGTAGTCCAATCCCCTTTCCAACAGTGGGGGCTTGATTTCATCGGTAAGTTCAAACATAACTCGAGCAATGGTTATTCTTGGATTCTTACCGCCACTGATTATTTTACCAAGTGGGTAGAGGCGATACCCACCAAGAAGGAAACCGATGCTATAGTCATGGATTTCTTAGAAGATAAGATTATCACAAGATTCGATGTGCCAGCCAAAATAATCATAGATAATGGCCTGTGCTTTGTTTCCTCTACGATATCATCTTTCTGTTTCAAGTACGGCATTGTCCTATCCCACTCATCCAATTACTACCCCCAAGGAAATGGTCTAGTTGAATCAAGTAACAAGAACTTAATGACCATAATCAAGAAAATTGTGGGTGACAATAAGAAGGTTTGTGATAGCAAGATCAAATTAGCATTATGGGCTGACAGAATCACCAAGAAAAGTTCAACCAGGAGGAGACCTTTCGAACTGGTCTATGGCTTAGATGTCACCTTACCAGTCCATTTAGAGCTTCCAGTTTATCATCTTCTCCAGACCTTTAGCTTAGATCATGAGGCCAATCAGAACAGAATAAACCATTTGACCGAGTTAGATGAAAGTCGAAGAAATTCCCTTGACCAAAGTATTAGAAACTCAGACAAGGTCAAGAGAACCTTTGATAGGTCTACCCAGCCAAGATCCTTCCAAGTAGGTGACACAATTTTGCGTTGGGACAAACGACGGGAGAAACCTGGAAAACATGGAAAGCTCGACAGCTTATGGTTGGGACCGTACATCATCGATGAAATAGCAGGAACGGATTCCTTCTATCTAAATGACCTAGAAGGAGAAAGGTTGAGCTTGCCAGTGAACAGTTTCCTCCTCAAGTTGTTTTTTGTCGAGACAGTTTGATGCCTTTATTGGCATCGGTGGTTTCAGGGCCAATTTCTAAACCTTGCCCTCCATGTATTTCTAAATTTTATATATCATGTTGTTGTATCATATATATTGTTGTATTATAGTTATATTGTACCATGTTTGAAAATTTTCCTTTGTATATTACTTTTGTAAAATATTCCCTTTTGCACATCATAGACTAATTATGTACATTAGTTTGATTTTATAGTTAATTTTTTATATACATGTTACTGCAAACTCTAATTGCTATGCAGGACCTAGAGATTCCGGAGTTCTCACATCCTCTCCTTTGAACAGAAGATCAGTCAGAGAATGTGTCCCTAGATGGAGCCAGAATGTTACCACCTAAGTTGTACTTAGTGGTTTTTTTATCAAGTGAGCCTGGTGAACCGGACAAGGATAACTTGTTTGGACTTCAGAAAACCTTTGGAAGTACTTCTTGGAAGTGCTTGTTGTATTATATCACATGTTCATACCCCATGGGGGAATTGTAATAAATGTTCTAGCATGATAGTGTCTGTAAAAGACTCGGTCTCTTAGACTTTATTTGTCAATCCGATCAGCCCAGGGTGTTTTTTCCCTTGGTTATTATTGGTTGTTGAATAAACGACTGATAATTTCTGAGTTTTTCACTCCATATCTCCAAAGTTGGGGTGGTCGGCTTGGAATTTAGGCCTATTGAGGTTATTAGAGTCTATGTGTCAATGTATAAACATGATAGACATCATGGTCGAGTCATATGAACATGTCTGAGTCCCCCTAGGTTTTTTCATTTTTTAATTTTTTCAGTGTTTTTTATTAAATTTTAATTTTTCCAAAACTTAGGCTATTTTTTAATAGTTTAATTGGAAAAAATGATTTTGTAATAAAAGTGTGACAAATAATCAGTTTCAGTCACGTAGGTGCTCATTTTCAAGCTAAGAGCACCATGTAAACCCATGGACCCACTATTTCCTAGTTTTGAGTGATTTTCCACCACTCGGGTCAGAAATCCCCAAAAAATCAATTCTTGATTATTTTAATTAATAAATTGATGAATAATGGAGCAAATACAGAATCATAGATCAGTGAATTCTCCGCTGATTTGATGGAAATCAGTCAGATCTGAACCATATTGGCTGGTTCTGACAAATCCTTGACTGAAGGAGGTGATCCGATCAAATGCTTATGAGACATAATCTGTGTTATTTATCACTGCTTTTGCTAGTTAATTGTTGGCCTTGAAGGAGAGAGCTCCTTCCTGTTAGGGTAAGAGTTTATTCTAGTTTTATTTATGCTCTTACTACTACTTGTTTCATATCTATTGGAGTTGTATGTATTTTAAGTTTAATTGCATGCTTTCCAATTATCTCTTCCAGCAACACCTATGTTTTAACTATCTATTTGTGCAAGGATTTCTATGTTGTAGGTGATATTGCTTGTAGAAGAGGTTGAGCTGGTTTGCATCTTCCTCATCTTCAAGATCTTCTGAATGAAATACTCCCTCAGTGTTCCACCAAAGCAGACTCCAAATCCCAACATTCCCAGGCTTCCAACACTCTTTCTCTCTCTTCCTCCTTCAAAATCTTAATTTCTCTTCAAATTGGTTACTTTTAAAGAATCTTATTGCTTAGATCTGTCTCAGAAAGAAAATTACATATAGATCTAGTTAGTAATATCCTTTCTTAAGTTTAGATCTCAGTTCTGTTTTGCATATAAAGTCATATTTTAAGAGATCTAGCTGAAATTATCCTCTTTTTTGCAAGCATTTTAAAGAAAATTTGTAGCTTGTTTTTAAGGTAGTTTCCTTTGCTGTACTTTAAAGTTTCATATTCTGAAATAAAAGTGCACATCCCATTGGCTTCCCAAACAGTAGGCCAAGATCCCAAGGAAATCTTGCTTTCCTTGGTTCCTTTTTTTGCAAAACTAAATTACCCCAACTTAACAAATTTTTACTTATTTTTTTTCGGGTAACTAGTGTGGTGACCAAAAACACTTTTAAAGTGTGTTTGGTCACATTTGATTTTAATTTCTCACTTTTTTTTAGCAGGTCTAACAAAAAAGAGAAGGAGACTGCCCAATTTCTGACTCTCAGACGAACCAGAGCTTCCCGGAAGCTTCCCCCACTGCTGTGTTTTAATTCTAGCTTGTTACAAGCTTGTTGTAAGCTTTCGGATCCCAGATAACAAGGACCAAAGTGCATCAATTTCAATTTTATGATATTGTAAATTGATTCTAATAAAAATAAAAGTTCCTTTTGAATAGGCTCTTTCGAGCCTATTCACCATCCCCCTGGGGGGATTTGCGTCCATGTCTTTTTTTGCTTTTCATTCCTTTTTTTTTGCAATATAGTGTAGTTATAATATGCAGGGTAGTATACTTGCTATATATATATATATATATTGTGTCTCAGCTATATATATATTGTGTCTCAGCATTGTGCTTTCGTGTGCTCTTTTTGTATCTTGTCATCTATGGTTGTTTATGGTTAAATTTCAAACTCCTAGGTAACTAATTCAGTTTAACATCACCATACTAAATAATTTTCCCTTAGTAACTTAATAAGGTATACCCCCCTTGGCTTCTTTAGGAGTTGAGCCTAAACGGAGGAGTCAAGAACAAGGTGATAGCCTTGACTCGAGACTTTCCCCAAAGGACACATTGAGTGTCTTGAACATTTCTGCTACATGACCTAGGTATGTGAAAGGTTGAAACACCTCCTACCCACACAAATGTGGTTAACCCCCCTTCCAGTTTAGGTCATCCCTTTGGGGCACAACCTATAACCAGTCAAACCTCTTGGGGTTATGGTTACACAGCAAATCAAGTACCTATAGGAAACATTAATTATCCATCTAACCCTACAGGAATTCCTTATGCTGGAATTCCATATCCTAGTAATACTTTCATGCCATGGGGGAAACCTAACTGGTCCTACATGCCAGCTATTAGAGGGATACCTATACATACTGTGGGAGGTGCCAAAAGACCAGCTTATGGAGGTCCTCTCCCTAGAGGGCCTAATGGTCCTAGAGGGCTTGGTGGTTTTCCTCGTTATGGTCCTAATGGTCCTGGTGGTCCTGGGGGGCTTGGTGGCTTCCCTCCTAATGGTCCTAGAGGATCTGGTGGCCCTCCTCCTAGTGGTTCCAATGGCTCCATAGGTTTGCCTCCCAAGGGTCCCGGAGGGTCTGGTGGTCCACCTCTTGGTGGTCCAGGTGGTCCTGGTGGTCCCAGAGTCCCTAGTGGTCCTCCTTTTGAAGGCCCCGGTAGTCCTAACGGTCTAGATCCTAAAAATCAACCCCTTGCGGGTGGATCTTTTGGTAGTTCTTCATCACAACAACCTGTCTATCAGTCTACTTATGGTCCTACTGGTACTTGTATGCCATATCAATATTACCGGTATGTGCAACCTAATCATCAGTTACCTTTCCTAGTGAATTTGGACTTTCCTGATTTGTCCAAGTTGATTAATGACCCCATTCAACATAATCCCTCATGGCCTCCCATTTCGGTAAAGTTACCATCGGACATTCCAAAGTTTGATGGAAAATAGGGAGAGGATCTGAAAAAACATGTCATGACATTCCATTTGTGGTGTTATTCAAACTACCTTATGGATGATTCCATTCGTTTAAGACTCTTTCAACAAACTTTGACTGGTACAGTTGCGAAATGGTACATTGAACTTCCACAACATTCATTTGTGGATTTTGGCTCATTGGAAACTGTATTTCTTACACACTTTCAGCTTCCTATCTATTATGAAACGGGTACTGATCTCTTAAATTCTCTTTGACAGAACATCTCCACCCACATATTCAATCATATCCATGAGTGGAGAAGGCAGAGAAGACTTATTAAGGATCCTATCCCGGATCAGTTATTAGCTGATTGGTTTACTAAATCATTGTTTCCTCTGATTGCCTGAGATGTGTCTATGGGAGGTGCCGTTACTGAAGAGAAAGCCATTAGTCGAGCCCAATATTTGGACTTGGTCTATTCCCAGTCTGGAACTTTGTATGACTTGATCCCTCAAGCTCCTTGCCCAAGCACCAATCCTTCAAAGCCACCAGTAGAAGTCCCTGTTGATGGGAATTTTGGTTCAATCCAGTCCCCGTCAGCAGCAAAACCTGCCAAGCAACCATAGAATGCCACTCATACTCCTTTGACTCCCAATGTTTCCACCGAGGTCAATTCTATTTAGAGTATTCAAACACCCGACAACAATAAAAAGAAAGGTAAAGCTAAAAACAAAAAACCTGGAAACCAATAGGAGAATCCAAAACCAACAACCAACGATAACGATAAAGGGAAAAGAAAAGAAAAATATCCATGTCTTCTATGTGGAGGTGACCATTTCACAAAAGAGTGTCCTCGTCAGGATGAAATCACCCAATTTATGAAAACAAATCCCACACCTGCAGTTTTCACAGATCATTTTCCCTCTCAACAAGAACTGATAGACCACATGTCTAATCAGGGAAATTATAGTTCTTCAGAGGAAATTCGCATGATGTCCTTGGATACTATTAGTTTGCAAAATCGAAGTTAGATTTACTTCAAACCCACAGACAAGAAAGAAGAAAATTATTCTTCAGGAAAATCTCCCTCTACTGGTTCTCCTGAATCCTCATCTGCTGTCCCCCTAACCATCGAGAAACCTACTCTCGACATGGTTTTGCATCCACCCAAGAGTAATCTTAGGAAGGATATTTTTAACCCTAATGCCCAAGCTGCTTAATTTTATAATGTAGTTGAAGACCTCGCTCAAGCACCATGTGCAATGTCTACCCTGAAAGTACTCCAAAGTTGTCCTACACAATGCAAAAACTTATTAACTGCGTTAGGAGCCTTAGACCTGGAGAATACTAATTTGATTCATTTAAATGTCGAGAACTATAAGTCTAGACTACCTCACAAACTTTCTTTCCAAATAATCACGAAATTAGTCGGAAATAAAGTCTTTAGAACTATCTTAGGCGAAGGAGCTTCAACTTTGGTTTTGTCCCTGTCTTATCGGAAAGCTATTGGCTCTCCCGAGCTTGTAACATCACCTACGACTTTGAAATCCTTTGATGGACAGGGTTTCCATCCCCATGGCCTCATATCATCCCTTTCAGTCGATCTTGGGGGAAAAATTGTTTCTATTCAAGTGGAAGTAGTAGACGCCCCGTTAGATTACAACCTCCTTCTAGGAAGAAATTGGTTTTACACCATGACTACTGTCAGTTCGACAGTATTTCGAACTATCCAATTTCCACATCTAGGGAGAATTGCCACCATTGACCAGCTTGATTTTTGTACACTGGATGTTACTACCTCTATGACTAATAACATCCCTATGTTAGGCCAATCCCCTCCTCCTTACCAGTTGATTGGGGTAGGCATGTTGAAGGATTTGTCCCTTATGGGGATTTTTCCATCCACTCTTCCCAACATAGACACACCAATAGTAAATATGATTGCGTCATATAATTATGATCCAAAGGGAAAGAAAATTGTTGAATCCACCTTGTTAAGTCTGCATGAAGAAATCTACAACATCATTCAAACCCTTTCCGATGACCACACTAATGAACTTCATCTGGTGGATTCGGACCCTTACCACCTGCCCTACTAGTTAGAACCCTCTCTTCCTATTCTGGATTATCTCTCTGAGACTTTTCCTTCTAACGAGTCCATTATGGAGATCATGAATATGAATGAGCCTATCTGGGAGGATCACCATCATAGATCCTTGTTCCTCCCCAACACTAGTTCGGTAGACCATGAATTTGCATCCCTGTTTTCCACTGATATTGTCAACACACCTCAAAGTCCTATATTGTTGCAAGACATAGATTCTGAAGGAAACCTATGCAACATTACTCAAACAAATCTGATTGACATATCAGCCAATCCTAGTACCATTGAGCATGTTCATGTTGGACATAACTACTCAGCAGAAGAATCTGAAGCATACAAGGCACTTTTCAAAGAATTCTGTGATATTTTTGCCTAGTCTTGTGAAGAAATGTTCGGGATAGACCCATCCATTATGGTCCATGAAATAAAGACATATCCCACTACTAAACTTGTCAGGAAAAAACTAAGGCAGGTCCATCCACGGAAGGCCACAGCTATTAAAGTTGAAATAGAGAAACTTCTCAAAGCTGGGTTTATTTATCCCATACCCTAACGGAATGGGTATCGAACATTTTCCCTGTCAATAAAAATCAGGGTACCATTAGAGTCTATATTTATTTTAGAGATTTGAACAAAGCTTGTCCCAAAGACAACTTTCCTACTCCACATATCGACCACAGATTATCGACAACTGTTCCAGAAGTGTCATCTTCCCATTTATGGATGGCTTTTCAGGTTATAATGAGATTGATATTTTACCCATCGATCAACACAAGACGACATTCATTTTCCCATGGGGAACCTTTTCATATAGGAAGTTACCATTTGGGTTAAAAAATGCTGGAGCCACTTTCTAGTGTGTAATGTCCTATACGTTTCATGATATAAAACATATGTTGAACCATACCTTGACGACCTCCCTGCTCATTCACAGCGATGGAAGGAACACCCTGGTCTTCTTAGAGACATTTTCCTAAGATGCCATCATTATAATATACGGCTCAATCTGCATAAAAGTGTTTTCTGCGTTGAGACGGGACGCCTGTTAGGTTTTGTTGTTTCCAAGGATGGCATCTGGATAGACCCATTGAAAATTGCCTCTATTTTAGCTCTACCTACCCCAACCAACCTTTTAGAAATCCAAAGTTTTCAAGGGAAGGAAAACTTTCTCCGCCGGTTCGTGTGCAATTTTGCAAAGAAAACACACGGTTATATGCGTCTTTTTAAGAAGGACACTTCTTTCTATTGGGATGACCAAGCCCAATGAGCCTTTGATAATCTTAAACACGCTCTGACTCATTCACCCATGATACACCCCCCATATTATTCAAAGTATTTTCTCTTATATATTGTTGCCTCCACTACTACCATCGCTATGGTTTTGGTGCAGGAAAATACCAACGGTCAGGAGCACATGATCTATTATGCTAGTAAGAATCTTATGGATTCTGAAACTCGATATTCATGCATGGACAAATTAGCATTGGCCACGGTAATTGGTGTTCAAAAATTTTGTCACTACATTTTGCTCCGCACAACCACTGTATTGGAAAACAAAAACCCTATGTATTACATCCTGACTCATCAGGTGCTCGGGGGAAAGTACTCTCGATGGATATTCATACTACAAGAGTTTGATCTGGAATTTGCCAAAGCCACATCAAATAAATCCTTGGTCTTTTCCAAGCTCATGTGTGATCTTCCCTGTGCTTCGATGGAATCTGAGCCCAGTGATTCATTTCTATATGAATTCATGTTCCTGATAAGCACTACTAACCCATGGTATGGAGATTTTCTCATTTATCTCCAAACACAGAGATTTCAGCCAAATCTATCCTATGACGATCGTCACCATATCCATCACCACACAAAATACTAACTCATCTTGAATGACACTTTGTATAGATGTGGGATCGATTCCGTTCTCCGGTGATGCCTCACCCATGAGGAAGTTGAACATGTGTTGAATGATTGCCACTCTGGAGCATGTGGTGGTCATTTATCTGGGATGGCTATAGCCCCAAAAATCCTTCACGTTGGCTATTTCTGGCCTTTAGTCTTTAAATATTGTCATGAGGCTGTCAAGAAATGCCCACCCTGTCAACATTTTTATTCGAAAAAGTGCACTCATCCTGCTCCGCTACACCCCGTCATTGCCATTGGCCCATTTTCCAAATGGGGAATTGATTATATGCATTGTAATCCTACCTCAGCCAAGGGGCATGGTTACATCATCGTAGTCGTTGACTATTTTACAAAGTGGGTTGAGGCCATGCCTACATATGTAGAAGATGGTAAGACTGCTGCTCTCTTCCTATTCAATCATGTGATAGCTATAATCAGAGTCTTGCAGTCCATAGTTACTAATCACAGATCACATTTTCGTAATCAAATGATGGAGGAACTAAGTGCCAAGCTAGGTTTTCATCATGAAAAATCTATGCCCTATTATCCGCAATCTAATGATCAAGTAGAGGCCATTAACAAATTTTTGAAAATGATGCTTTGTCGGATGGTTGGAGACCATAAATCCAACTAGAACCATATCCTCTTTTCTGCTCTTTGGGCCTATAGGACTTCGGTGAAAATAGCTACTGGTTTCACACATTTCTAGCTTGTCTATGGACTTGAAGTTGTCTTGCCGATTCAATGTCAGATTCCATCCTTGAAACTTGTCGTCGAACTTCTTCTAGACACTTCCGTAGAGGAAGAGAGATTTTTATACTTGAACAAACTTGACGAAACTAGGAGAGATGCTTCCATGGCTAATGAGGCACACAAGAAACATGTCAAGGCGCAGTATGACAAGTCCATCCAACCTCGTGCCTTTAACAAGGGTGACCTAGTTTTGACTTATGATCAGAGATATGACAAACTAGGGAAAGGAAAGTTCGAATCCATGCGGTACGGTCCTTTCATTGTTTCTAAATTTTTAGAGAAAGGGGCCTATGAGCTCATAGACTACGATGGAATCCATTTAGGACAACCTTGTAATGGGTTGTACCTGAATAGGTACTATGCCTAGATCTCTCTTGGATAGTATCTTGTATATATGTACATTACTTTACTTTCAGTGTGCTTAAGTATTTTCAATATGGTTTTGAGTTTAGTTTTTGTATCTGTTTATACCATTATTTGGTCGTGCAGAGAAGATGGATTTCTATGGCTTTGCTGATGGTGCTTGCCACCACACCTTGAATCTTTCCTCAGCTGCTTGGGTTCTCTATTCCCCAACTTACGATTTGGTCAGTTCAGGAGCGGTTTGTATTGGTCCTGCTACAAACACACTAGTAGAAAATGTGAAATTAGTGACCAAAAAAATGACCAAAATCCGCATATCAATGACCACTTTTGGTTTGGCGATCGTTGGTGGCTAATTTGCGGTCTTTTATTACACGACCAAAATTGGTCATTTTTATTTTGGTCATTTATAGCTTGACAGTTAGTCATTTATTTGGTCATATATTTGGTCATTAATTTGGTCATATATTTGAATCATTAATTTGGTCATATATTTGAATCAATGACCAAATTAATGACCACATGTATGACCAAATTAATGACCACATGACAAACTAGAATATGACCAGATTTGGTCACATAATAAAAGACCGTAAATTAACCACCAAAACTGTTTTTTGGTCATTGATATGCAAATTTTGGTCCTTTTTTTGGTCATTTATATTTCATTGTTTGGTCATGTATATCTCAATTTGTGGTCATTTTATATGTGAATTTTGGTCATTAATCTCATTTATTAGTCACTAATTTAGTCATTTTTAGTTTTTTTATGTGTGGTTATTATATTTTTGTAGTCTTAATGGTGTCCATTATTAATCAATATAAATTTTTGATATGATATTATGTCTAGATTAAAAAAAGAATCATACATTATTTATCATCATCTAATATACATGTGAATTATGCAATGTCACATTAATTAGTTATTTACAACACTTACAAATAATATAAAGTACAACATATAAGTTTTAAATCGCACACATTATATTATATAAAATGTCAAGTATTAGAATAAATATGATTTTTCTCAAAAAATATCTCCATATAACTTTATATGAAAATCATATAGTACATCAATGACTTTTCAAAATATTACAATGGTTAAACCAGTCCACTTGTACTTGGCTGCTAAGCCATACTTAGATCCTGCGATAGCTTCAAAACCATACTTGAAAGCTTGAAACCTTCACCAACAGGATTTTTCATACTCAATGGAAAATCCTCAGCAACAGGCTCTTCATACTCAATGGCCTACTTTCTGAGCTTTCTATCTGCACACATGATTCTGTATCCGCACTGCACGTGCTTCTGAGCTTTCTGAGCTTTATATCTATGCGCGTGCTTCTGTATCCACACTGCAGCAGCCTACCTCCTCGTGTTGTTATAAAGTCTGTGAATAAGATTACGTACAAACAACACATGTTAAGTAATATATTTTGTTGCTCGCTAAAAAAAAAAACAAATAACTAAAAAATGTACATAGTAATTTCATAAGATTTAACATGGCAAAAAGAAACAATTTCGACAAACAACAGGTGCACTCAAAATGCATAAACATTTAGAACTAGTAGACCTACATATACATGAACATGAAATACTTCTCCATAAGGCCTGAAAATCAATGGCAGCATTGTGCAAAGCAAGAAATAATTTTTGAGCAGTATATGAACGAACTTTGCACTGAATATTTTTTTCTGAATTTCCCAATACCTCAGTTCTTCTAACATCTAATTCAACCATTTGACATGCTCTAAGGTTGACATGGATTCATTGCTTTATCACAAATTGAAAAAAATATTGAGCTGCATAAAAGAATTCAAATTTGATAATATTGAACATAACACTTGATACCACACCATAAAGGCCAAAGAGAAGGTAATTGCAATCTATAACTATGATCCAAGCACCATTTAAAAGATAAAACCTACTCATGATTAAGATAACTCAAATTTTAATATAAACCATGAGAAGAACTCAACCATATGATAATTTATATTTTATAATAACATCTATGATAGAACAATACATGTATGAAGTTCCTGCTTTTGAAAACACATCACGCCTACAGCAATCTTGGTGATCCTTGTTATTATTGCTTGGATTTTTAAAGAATTCAAGCGGTGGAACCTAAATGAATTAGAACGCAATATTGTCAAATACCAATGGTAGAAAATCCAATGAAAAAAACTTGACAAGTCAATTTTTTGCTAAGAAAGTAATGCTTTCATAAAAGTAACAAATATACTAAAAAGAGGACAATAAAAATCCTCCAGACCAAATACACAACATGAATACATACAAGAACTTGATACTTTTCCACGTAGTTGCAAACAATGACACAATTATGATAGCTGGCAATATATGTATTCTGGAAACTTTTGCAAACCATAAAAATAATAAATACTACCAATATCGGCTAAACAAGTTACATTTCTTTTACAAACCAATATAAATTAAACTACAAGACTTTATATTGCAATGTCCCTCACTTAGGGTTGGCAAATACAATTGGTGAAATTCCAAAGAGAGGATTGGGTCTCTTTTCCCTAACAAACTAGAAAACTATGTAAACTCTTCAAAATACAAAAACAAATGGTAATCAAGTACATGATAGTACATACTTCTTTGGACAGTGTGACATCATTATACGATATACATAACCCAAGTTCATCCACCAGCGTTTCCGTTGATTACTTTCAGGGAACTGAAGAACTACTTATAATCTGTATGTTTATCAAACCTTTGTACATGAACTAGAATATTATTAGCACAAACCCATATAAACCCAAGCCAAGTGACTTTTGAGAATGTGATTCATGGAGCTCAAGGTTGTAGACCATGACTTTCAGTATCTAGTTTATTGGTAGTTTGTCTGAACTTGAGATATGCATCCTTGAGGATTGCAACCTCAAGGTGCATTTAAGACCCAGGTTTAGATGGGTTTGTGCTATTGTCCATATTCATAGCACCATCTATATTCTACAAAATATTATGTGTGCACACACATAAAGAGATGATGGATCATATTCACCCCCACCCAGAGTATAAAATGCACTCCACTTCTCTTAGTGCAAATAGCATGGAAACATATTCCCAAAAAATGACACTGGAAAACTTGGCTTGCTCTAATACTCTACTAAACATGCATGATCGTTAAGAATACATACAGTAGGAGCTTTCATTTTCAAATGTAAACTGCACTGTATGGTATATACAGGCCCTAGGGAAAGAAAAACAAGGAAGTTGAGACTCAGTTGTGGATGGAATAAACACTCATTGATATTTTTTAATTTGAATAGATTGGAAGGTTAGACTCACAAATTGCCAATACAACAACTTGTACTCTGCCAAACATTTTCTATTCTTCACACAAAATATCCATAATTTGCAATATCTTAGCTAACTAGCCGAGGTACACACAACTACTCCTCAAGTACATGCACCCCATGATAGGTACATGACAGAGTGCACCCAAGTGTGAAATGAAACACACTGACCTATTGGGGAATGCACCAAGCATCCCATAACAAAATTTTGTGTGTCTCTTATGAGAGGACCATCCTCAGTTCATCAAGGAGTTGCTGACGCTCATGATAATAGGCATAGATGCCTGAAACTACATGCGATGGTCTTGTAACAAGAATTATTGATTAGTGACCAATTACTAGTGATTTATGTCTCATGATAAAATGTCATTGAACATGTTTTGTAGTTATTTATAAATTTAAAATTATGACTAGTGTTGAAGCTTGAATCATTGAATCTAAAAATTTTAAAATTTAAATTAAATAATGAATGTCAACACAAACACACACACAAACTGCACACATATACAAGTGACGCACACACAGACCCCTAAATTTCAAAACTATCACATCCGCAACAGCACCTATGCATCGTGGCTACCTTGGTTCTTAGTCTTTAAATCAAAATCAGAACCCTGGTAATTTTGCACAACAGAAATTTGCATATCCTAAATAAACAAGATCTGATGCAGCAACCACTTTATCTGGAAAGTGCCACCCCCGGTTTAATTATATTCATGATGGAAAAAGTTAATAGATAAAATGGCAATTGGCCAATTCGTTTCTAAGATTATGCCATGGCATTTCCAAATTTCTGCAATCATCTTGAGTAAAGGACAAGAATAGATAGCAACTTGTACCCATCAACACTGTAAAAATGATAAAAGATGCCTGACAATGATCACACCTTCAAATGCATGAGTTAAGCACTATCTATACAATTAAAAATCTACATACTACCTTGTAGTTAGTACACTTATGTACTCTTTCTTTAATTATTACCTCACCTTGAGAATCAGCTGCAAAATCGTCAACTGTGGCAACAAAGTTAAAAATGTCAACCTATGACAACATCCATGCACTTTCCCTTTTCTCATAAGACAGTTTTCTCAAACAATAGAAAAAGGGCTACAAAGAAATAATTTTTACAATGTCACACAAAGTTTAGCAGGCAGCCATACTTTATACACTGAAGATGACATCATTAATCCATGAAGTTATGCAATTGCAAGATGAAAAAAACAGATGGTCAATGATAGCTAATTCTGGGTAGAGTATGCTATAACTCAGATTGTTGGTATCAATTCTAAGTTATAATATAATTTGTATAAGTAATCCTTCAGGTCAAGTAATAATAAAGGTTTATTGGATTTTCAGGTCAAGTAATAATAATAGAAATAATGAGCGCATAATTTCAAATCTTGCTTTCAATCCTTTGCTTAACAAGCTATTAGAAGAAAAGTTAAGATTTCAGGGTATCTCCTATGAGCATATTTATAGGGAATACAATGTCAAGACCAATGTGTTTTCATTAGAGGCTCTCCCTAAGAGAAGGAGAGCCCGCCATCCAAGAATTCAGAGACAAGGTGACAATGGTTAAAGTTCATCTTATGCTTCAATAAAAATCTCAGTTTAAGACTTTAAGTCTGTTGATGTATTGACCTGTTTACTGCAGGGGGGTCTTTAGTCTTTTAATTGTATTGTTTTGATGGTTAGATAACTGTTTATTATCTGCCCTATCAACTGGCTTCTTCAATTTTGGTTCTGGTTGACAATCAGAGGTCACAGCTTCGTCCATGTAAATTTGGAATTCTCCCCAAAAATATCAAATATATGTTTTGCTTCGAAAAAAAAAAGTAATCAATTTTACAAACAAACCATTTAGTGCTCTTGTTGGTCCACTGCTAAGTTGCTAGTTTCATTCTTGGAGTTCATGTCAAACAAAAACCCTGTAATTATTAAAAAGGAGTTGCATATCAAAAAATAACAAAACAATCAAATCTTTTAAATATTTCATACCAAAAGGAGGGAAAGCATCCAAAAAGATATTCTAGGGCTATTTTATGTTTCTCTTACTCCCAGAATTTAAAACATGGGGGAATTACAATGTTTCTGGTAACAAAAGATGGGAACCAGTTAATACTGAAATTTAGTAAGAACCCTTGAGAAGACTTCAACCCCCAACCTAAGAAATACCATATTAAACTTAGCAACACTCAAGTTAAGGCTTTGATGAAGGAGGAGTTGATAATGCTTATCGAGCACCGACTCAAATTGCTTAGTCAACAATCCTCTATTACCTTTGATACTATTATGGGAGGATTTTCAGTCATAAAGAATTCAGCAAAGTTATGGACAGCTACATAAATAATATTGCATGTATAACCATTATTAGAGCTACAAGAAGTTATCATAATTTTAACTTGTTGTTGGATAGTTATTTTTGTTATCCAACCTACCATGACTGAACAAAGCTCCAAAGAGTGAATGCAGCTACACCAAAATAAACATTCCTGAATATATCTGATTATTCTTAAAATCAAACTGACAACCATAAAATTATGGACCATTCCTTTTGAAAATAATACAACTTGATCCTAAGAATGAAGGTGAGATGAACAAGACAATCATATATAATGAACCCAATGATGGTTCCCTTGAGCGATAATACCAAAAGAAATACAGGCTTGGAAGACCTTATATAATTTGAACCTGAGATGACTCAACTATTAGTCACAAGATAGAATCTAGGATAATGCAAAATAAAAATTCAGGAATCGTACTTCTGATTATTTCCTTGTAAAACTAGAAATGTACAGATCTGGAACATTTTTTTGAACAGTGGCAATAAACTCTACAACAGTTGTCTTGAACTAAGAGTAACGTAAAGAACTTCTGGACTGAATGCACTGTCATAAAAAATCAATTTTTGAACATTCAATGAAATAGAGAAGAGAACCCATACCTGTAAACATTTAGCATGTCCAAGAAAATTAGTGATATCTGAGGTAGAAAGAATGTCCCAAGAGAAATTGCCACACTTGTATTTGTCTGTCAAGCCATAAAACAAAAATGCTAATTTCAGTTCCAATGTAGCTGATGCCATACACAATATAACATCATGAACAATATAACTTATAAGTTTCTGTTTTTTTTTCTTTTTCCGTATGTGTATCTGGTGCCTACCTTGGCCTAACCCTATGGTCTAACTGTTGCAGTATTATTAATATTATTTCAATGGGGCATATTTTATTCTCTCAAGCTCTCATGTTTATTATGTGTGTATGCATTTAAAAAAACTTATACCCAAGCCAATAAAGGCATGTCATCTTCCATGTAAGCCACGATATGATAAATGCTCAATGTTTAATATATCCATCTAATTGGTCACGCACATGAGGGGGATACAACGGCTTGTAGTTGGGATCCCTTGAACTCTGTAGCTGATAGAGGATGGATAGGGAGCGTGCTTTGGGAGCATTTTGGGAGCGAGCTTCGAGAGCAGGAGTGAGGGGATGGGGAGAGCTCCCACATAACATAGTTTCAGGCATTACAAATGTTCCTTTAGGGTTATTGGGGCCTATTTTTCCAAAAAAATTTATACTTTTCTAATGAAAAAAAGGATGAAACACCAAAAGCCACAAAGATTGTTGTAATTATTAGTGTAATCTGTACATGTGGCCATGGCCCATGTATCATTATTGTTGAATTTCAATAAATGGTAAACAAACCTGCAAACTAAAAACACTAGAAAAAAAAATCCTAGTAAACTCTCAAAACTGCTAGTTTTGCTAGATCTGTACACACACAATCTCACTGAATTCTGATTACAACAAAAAACAAAAATTTGCAGCACAAAAATCACATTTGTTTTCTTTATTAGCCTGAAGAAAAAATTGTCCATGCTCACTTTGAAAACTGAATGTATAACAATAGAGCCCCTGCCTCTCTTCTCATGTATATGCCATGTAAGGGAGAATATATCAAAATGGCACTGAATGCAATCCATATATGAAATGGCCACTACAGTCCCAAAAAAACCTATTACAAGCTACTGGCCTACTACAGAATAACAGATCTCTAATCAATATGATCAATTGTCAAACTCATCAACATTGTTCAAAATGGGGTCCTCGGCATGAGCTACAGGGCCATCCTCTAGCTCAAAGTCCTCTAAATGCTCACAAATGCTAAATGAGAGCAATGTTATCAGAACTGGACCGGTCATCGAACCGGCGAAGCCCAAAATGTGAACCGGACCGGAACTGGCAAAAAAACGGGTAAAAAACCGGCTGACTAAAAAATACATAAAATATTCATATTTTATAAAAAAACATATATATTCATGTCCATACATATGAATCCAGATCATTAGCTGAGTGCTTACTTAACCAAGTGAAAGGAACAAACTATAAGTGGATCACTGCCCTGGAATACTGGAAGAATACTACCTGAGATCATTTTACAGGGCTGCCTGGACACGAGTTAAAAATAGATCTGCTTCATTTGCAGTTAGATCGAACTTTATAAAATATTATGCTGTAAGTTTGAAACCCCATTGGCTCTGGAATTAGTCTGCTGTGACTTGCATCAATCCTCAAGTTCTGTGTGTTGGAGAGGATGATCACTTTTCAAACACAAATAGATCAGAAATAGGTCTGAGGGTCTTGTGATCCAAAATATGTTTCTTTTTGATTGATCTGAATTGATGACTGAGTGGCAAATGCGCTCCAGGATATCATTAAAGCAGAAAATTTTGATGATCAGTGCCTGGCCCACCTCTAGTTCATTAATTTCAGGCACACTTCCAAGATGCCACTGAAGTGCATCATGAATCTGCTATTCATGTCATGATTCTACAGGATCCATTGAGGTCATACATTTATTCCTAAGTTTGAATGGCTCAAAACTGCCCACCTTTCTCTAACAATTTTAAAACCTGTCATCAAGCTGCCTGTGTACATCAAGCTTTCATTTATTTGCTTGAAAGGATTTCCACTCAATAAAAATTCTTCCAAATATGCTTTTGTTGAAATGAGGAGTGTATCTAAGGTTGGGCATCAAATCTCATACTAGACACCTCCAATGCTACTGCCTAACTCATGTTGGAAATCACTGATAGACAGGACATGAGCTTCAAGTTGATCTGGGCATACTCGAAAGTGCCCAGATCTATGTTTAAGTCCCCTTTTCACCGCTGTTAGGAAGTGAAATAAGTCTAGAAGTGCCTAGAACACACCCATACTTGCTTCCTTACTATCCATAATTGATTTACAGCTGTTATTATGTACCGTACTTTCCCAAAAACTCAGGAAAACCTAGGTAAACACCCCATCCAAACAGGGGGATAACACAGCATTTGTATATTGCAGTTATGCAATTCTAGTGATTATTTTTAAAAGAAATGTTTGAGTTAGGTTGTATTTTTGTTTTTTTGTTTTTTTTTTTTAATTTGAAAAAACATGGGTCCTTGCACGCGTCCGTACGACAGAGTACGAACAGGCCAGTTTTGTACGGAACCGACCGGTTCAGTGCCCGGTTTGGTCAAATTTCCAGTTTTTTAAATTTTTTTACGAAACCAGACCAGTCAACCTTGTGAACCGGTCAGACCGGCCGGTTTCGCCGGTTCTGGGCCGGTTTCGATAACACTGAATGAGAGAGATCTGAGGTAAAAAGGGAGGGGATATGGGTTCTCTATGTCGTATGTTTTAAGGGTTTAGGGTGAGACAATCTAAGGTTTAGGTTAAAAAAATTAATTGCCTTTTTTCCTCCAAAAGAACACAGGCCTCTAGGGATCAAACAGGTATTGAATCAGTCGAGTCGATATAAATACAGCCAACTTGGATTGGTTTGGTACTGAACTGGCCAATTCATAGATTGAACAGGTTAGTTCAGAACGAAACCAGTCCCTGAGCTAGTTTGAATGTTGTGTTGGTACTCTAGAGGGTGAACTAAGCCAAGTCCAAGTCCGTTTCAACCAAGTTTTAAAACAATGCTTTGACTGGAGTAGGCTACTCATGCACCTCACTTTGACCCTCCTCAAGATCAGTGCCCTATCTCTTTAACAGTGGAAACCTATCTATCTAGTGCTCTTTTTCTATAGGTGGAAAAGCAACTCATAAATAGAAAAATAACAGAAAATAGAACTAAAGCTAATCTGCTAAGTTTAGAACAACAACTAAAATAAGAAAGCAAGTGATATTTTAATTCCATGACAACAGTAGTTACAAGTTACAACTAAAAAACTCTATGGATGGAAGTGACTTTCTAATTTCATGACAATAGTTACAACTTGAAAAATTCTGTGGATGGCACATACATGCCAGAGACATGCACGCACCCTCTATAACTATTGTTCCTGTTAAAAGGCCTACTTCTGTCCACATTCAAGGCATCTCTCCTACTGCATAGGTAAAGTTCACTGCTCAGTGGGTACACCACTGCTTCTAGAGAGAATATTGCCCAAGCAACAGGTAATCTAACACTCCCTCTTTGCAAAGAAAGTGTTCTCTAATAAACAAAGATACTCTCTTAACATATTGAACATTCCGACTACTATGGGCTTCAAAGGAACCTTGACCACCCTTCAATCTAAATGAACATACCTCTAGACCATTTCTCCCTTCTATACTCTAAAATATCTTCAGTACAAGGAAAACTTCAACAGCTACCTACCAACCTCCAACATTCTTTATGTCAACTTCACATGCCAAATTCTTCTCACACCACGTCATGAGTTGTTCAAAATTTCCTACAATGATAAACTCATCTGTATAAATGACCAAGACAAATTGATCAGATCTATCAAGGGACCAAAGATAACTCTGCACAAATACTGAAAAAGCCCAGCATAGGTAGCAACTCATCAATCCTGATATACCATGCTCACTGTGCATTCATCGGTCCAAACAAGACATTCTTCAATCTGTAAGAATGGGTATCTTGTACAGTACAGGTTAAGATAATCACAATAAAGAAACAATACAGGTTAAAAAAATTACTTCCGCAAGTAAAAAAATTGCTAGTTAAATAGATATGGCAGAAACTTAAATCATCACTACATCCTTGCATGAACTCAGTGGTATGACAAAATGTAATAAGAGCTAAAGTTGAAGGATTCCATCACTGATTTCACTTTATGATATGTTGACTATTGGTTGTTTTTTTAGAAAATCTACCTACATCTTTCCTTTGTCTTGGTAATTAGTCATGACTTACACCTAGCCACTAGATTTTACAAATATTGTTCTGCGATTCCAAGGTATCATTGCAGAAAGCAACCATATTGAAAAGAGAAGCCATGTACCTCCTTTTCTCAAGTTGCAATAAGACCTTCAAGTTATTTTATACGTCGCTTGGAAGCATGCAGCTCTTCATCCCTCTCTGAATTCATATGTTGGGATAAACCTAACCCAATACATTTGAAAGGTGACCATGAACCTCTAGACTTAGCAGCAGTCTTTTCCCCTGTCTTATTCATATATGAAGCCATAGAACTGCAGTTTGTTTGATCAGCCTTAACTTGATTTTCCATGGCTTCCAATGCTTTATATTGTTTAGATAGTTTGAAAAAACAAGTTAGATCCAAAACCAATCATATGTATGCTTTAATCATTGATGAATCAAGAACTGTTGACTGTGTTCAAGTGCAAGAATCCATTAAAATTTAAAATAATCCAAATTTTCTCCATACCTTTTGTTGGTACTCACTTGCCTGTGTTTCTGCATTCATAACCAATTTCATAATATAGGATTTGCACTTCTTAATATGTATGATAAGGGAGACTGAAGTAAGGGCTTGTATCAAGGAATTAATATTCAGTTTTCTAAGTCAGTTTCCATTTCACTAGTTAAGTACCTCCACATCTTTTTCTTCAATTTCTTTCTCTAGAACTTTAATTTGTTTGCATGCCACTCGAAAATCAATATTTCTACTTGCCATAACCCTGAATAGGGAACAATCATGACATACACGACTTGGCCATACATACACAAACATCAAGTATGCATAAATCTCAATTGTATAGGAATCTGCACCTTGGGGTTTCATTGGCGCTCTCCATGGACTCACTTAAGCTTTGGATGTTCATAAAATTTTCTGCACTCTGTATTGCTGACATCTAATGTCTTCGGGCTTGCAGCTCCAATTCCAAATCCTCCCTCATTAGACATTTCCTTTTAGCCTCCTGTTTCACAATGTCCACCTTATGTAGTAAAAAGCAATAACCAATGCAATAATCTGTTTGCGTGCCACTCGAAAATCAAGATTTCTACTTTCCATAACCCTGAATAGGGAAACATCATGACATACACGACTTGGCCGTACATACACAAACATCAAGTATGCATAAATCTCAATTGTATAGGAATCTGCACCTTGGGGTTTCATTGGCGCTCTCCATGGACTCACTTAAGCTTTGGATGTTCATAGAAGTTTGTGCACTCTATATAGCTGATATCTGATGTCTTAGGGCTTGCAGCTCCAATTCCAAATCCTCCCTCATTAGACATTTCCTTTTAGCCTCCTATTTCACAATGTCCACCTTATGCAGTAGAAAGCAATAATCAGAATGAGCAATAACCAATGCAATTAGAAGACACTTGCAATTGTATTTTCTACATTACCAAGCCTACCTGGCTCTCTAACGCATTTACTGTATGCTCTAGTTCTTCAACTGAATGTTCCAAAATCTTAGTCTCTTCTTCTTTCTCTTCTGCATAAGTTTTTCTTGTCTCTACAACCTGCCCATGGTAAAAAGTATCTTATAAGCCAAAATGTCCAAAGTGAGTTAAGAGGAAGATCTACCCTGGTGGGTGTGATGCTTCCAACTTACTGGGGATAAATAATAAAATCACTCATATATCCCGTTTTGTAAAAACCTGTGCCAAAAAAATGACCACCTAACTTTCAAAATACTCAGGGACAAAAAAGCTTGAACTAGCTGGATATTTTTTAAATAAAAATTTGCCAACCTGGTCTTTCTTTTCCATTCCATGTAGCTTTATAGGACAAATTTGTTGAAGCACTTCTGAAAAGAATAGATCTATAAATATGGATATATAATGATAGCACTTCCAGTTTCTGTATCTTTTTATTTGGTCTTCAAGTTACATTGAGATGTCCATGCAGGGTAAGAATATGATATTTAGAATAGATAAATCTAAATATATTCAACTGTCAACATATAGAGATAGTTTGATTCACTGTTCTATCATATTCATATCTATAATTATATACAAAAATATGGTTCCAATTGCTTCTTATTATAAAAATTTATATATTAATCCATGCTGCAAACTTTTGATGCATTTACTTTATGTTACTCAAAACTTTAGCATGACTCATGTAGGTGTTGAATCACTTGTTTGCAGGCTGATGTTTGCCATGCATATCAAATCCTTAAAAGAGGCAGACTCAAAGATGAGAATGTTGTAGTGTTTATGTATGATGACATAGCCAACAATCCTGCAAATCCTCGACGAGGGATTATTATCAACCATCCTGAAGGCAGTGATGTGTATGCAGGCGTTCCTAAGGTGTGTGCCCATTTTCACAAATTTAATCAATCACTTTGTTGTTCACAGCCAGACTGTCTTTTTGGTTCTAATTGTGTGATTTCATGTCATGAAGGACTACACAGGCAAGGAAGTAAATGTAGATAACTTCTTTGTTGTCATCCTTGGAGATAAGGACTCTGTAAAATGCGACAGTGCTAAGGTTGTTCACAGCGGTCCTAATGACCATATTTTCATTTACTACACCGACCATGGAGGGCAAGGAGTGCTTGGTAAGTGATAGCACAAGATGTACGTTAGCATGTACTGTGTTAGGTCCCCTGTGTTTCCTTCATCACTCTTTTTGATTCAGACAGTGGAAAAACTCTCTGAACTTCCTTAGGCCTTGGTTACGTTGGGAACTTAAAAGGGCACATAGCTTCCAAGCTATAGGAGCAAGGGGTCATGTGAAACAAAATGAACTAGTTAGCTCCTTCATAAAAAGAAGAGTCTCTAGGAAAATGGCTACTGTTTTTATTTGTTTGGCTTACTTGATCTCTTTACTCTCATCTTAGTAACCTAGGGAAAGAAAGATTCCAACATTCTGCTTGTGAGAGATTCTAGCATGATTATACCCTAATTTCTAGAAGATTAAGAGAAAATTATATGTGTGCAGAGTCGGAGACAATGGACATAGAGAATTCATCGTCTGATTGCATTAGTTTTTCAAGATGTTAACAATATTAAGAAACATAGGCCATGAGAAATCAGGAAGGCCCCTTCGATGTGACCAAATCTTCTCTTTACCCAGCTCTGAAGTCGTTGCAGAGTAGCAGTCATGATATTTATTTTGACATGTAACTAGGGTTGTGACTCAGATTGTCAGTTCTAGAGCTTGTTCTATCCTAGTCAGTTTTACTATAGACTTGTTATAAATTCAACTCAAATAGAGTCCTAGGGCCTAACTTTATCTAGGAGATTGTTCTTGTTTGTCCAAGTAAGCCAAGAAAAATTTCCACAATTGATTTTCTTGTTATTAGATGACATTTTTTTCCCAGGGCTTGAAAACACCAAATTACCAGTAAGAAATTATTTTACTGATAAAACATGCAAACAGGAGCCGAAATGTAATTATAATTTGGTAAACCATGAGAAAATGAGTCTTGTGAAAATTCACCTAGTTGGTTATTTTATGGAAAAATTAAAATTGTAGTTATTGTTCATACATGTTCTTCTGTGCTCTTGGAGATCTATTCACAAATTTCCTGACATGAGTTGCAGGGATACCCGTTGGTCCCAATCTCTATGCAAATGATCTTATCGATGTCTTTAAGAAGAAACATGCTACTGGCACTTACAAAAAGATGGTAAGCAAGCTAATTGTCACTTTCTTCCCTATATTTTTTTCCAGGTTTCATGTTAGAATTGTGTGCCTAGTACCAATCCTACATCTTTTTGTATTTATCACACAGTTACACCTTCAAACACACAACTACCAAATTTTCTAGGTTTCATGTTAGAATTGTGTGCCCGGTACCAACCCTTCATTTCTTTTATATTTATCACATAATTACACCTTCAAACACACAACTACCAAATTTTTGAGTTCTCATCAATTTTCACTACATCCTCGTAAACTACATAACTTCGCACCTAGAGATTGCACCACTGCTTGATTTAGATGACTTGTACTTTGAATGGAAATAGAAATCCTACTGCACAGGGGTACCTAAAAGTCAGCCAAATTAATCCAAATTTAAGCGAATGCAATGCAACCCACTTATTTTCGGAAACTCTGCTGATTAAAAAACAATATACAGACTAACCTACGCCCAAATTAATAGTACATGTCAACAAGAAAATATATGAAAGCCTAAGCTCATCGAGCTGCTTCTAAATTGATGAAATCACTAAATTTAAACCCTACACAACCCAAACTGATAGTACAAAATAGTCAAGTAACATTTATACAACGACACCCAAAGATTTGAGCTGCCGGTATCAAATATGACAGTAAATTTCTGAGCTGGGGTTCCAATTCCAATCTCTCCAAAATACTGGGCGTCCAAGAAATTCCTCAATGACACATAATCGCCCTGATAATAAAAAAAAACAATATAAACCCTAACCAACCCAAACTGAGTGTCCAAGAAATTCCTCAGGAAACTCTGCTGATAAAAAAACAATATACAGACTAACCTACGCCCAAATTAACAGTACATGTCAACAAGAAAACATATGAAAGCCTAAGCTCATCGAACTGCTTCTAAATTGATGAAATCAAATATGACAGTAAATTTTTGAGCTGGGGTTCCAATTCCAATCTCTCCAAAATACTGGGCATCCAAGAAATTCCTCAGGAAACTCTGCTGATAAAAAAACAATATACAGACTAACCTACGCCCAAATTAACAGTACATGTCAACAAGAAAATATATGAAATCCTAAGCTCATCGAACTGCTCTAAATTGATGAAATCACTAAATTTAAACCCTAACCAACCCAAACTGACAGTACAAAATAGTCAAGTAACATTTATACAACGACACCCAAAGATTTGAGCTGCCGGTATCAAATATGATAGTAAATTTCTGAGCTGGGGTTCCAATTCCAATCTCTCCAAAATACTGGGCGTCCAATAAATTCCTCAATGACACATAATCTCCCTTTCTAGAGTCGAAACCCTGACCCCCTGGAGACCAAACTTCCTAACGAGTGCGTAGCATGACAACCTTTACGCATCGAAGCCTTAGCGACACGCCAGGTTTTAGGATCCAGTGATATAAGCTAACTGACAATGAGGATATAAAAAATATATTAAAATCCATTTCAAAACTAATAACACCATCGAGGAAACCCTCAATGAACCCAAATCTGATAATTTCAACAATTGAAGATGGATTTTTTATACCAATAGAAAATAGAAAAAATCACTGACCTGTTCTTCTTTGATGGGCTGAGCTTCAACCTGTATCAAGACTTGATATGCCTCACAATAGAGAATTTCAATAATTACTTGACAAGCTGAAGACATTTGTCTATTTATCAATAGAAAATAAAAATAAAAACTCTGGTGAAAAAATATTGAGTGTTCTTCATTAATGGATAGCGCCTCTTCCTGTATCAAGATCTGAAGAGGACAATGGTTTTAATGGACTTTTTCTTCTCCCATCAATTAAAACTAAAAGAATAATTCACACTTACAACCTCAACTGAAAGAGATACATTTTCCCTCCAAAGGTATCAACTGAAAGACATACATTTTCCCGCCAAAAGTTTTCAATGGACATATCTTTTTAATATCTTAGTTTTTGTATTTTGTATAATTATTTTTTTAAGATTATTCATTATATTTTAATTAATATTGTATATTACAAAAAAATTTAATGTTATATACCTATTATATACTATAATTTATATGTATAATAGTTATAATTACATATATTTTAAATAATATTTGATTATATTATATTATATGAATTAATATTATATATATAAATTAATATATAACTATATATTACACTCGGTACAAAATGATCAAGTTAATCAACGCCTCTAAAACCTTACTTTTGTTAATTATAATCCTTACATTATAATTATTATAATAACCATTAATCACCCTTATAATATTTATCATATATATTTTTAATAATTTATGTTATTATATGGCAGGAAAAGTTTTTTTTTGACATAATATTCAATTTTCATTAATTTGTAAATAGTAAATCAATTATTAAATTGATTTTTTTAATATTGATATAATTAGTATCAATAAAGTTTTTGTAATTATTTTATTATTTTTTAGATCTTGTACATTTTTTAATTGGAGGTATGAAAATTTTCAAGAACAGGAATATGGTGTTCCTATATTATTAAAGATCATGATAAAAAAACATGATGACCAACGCTATGAAAATTTTCAAATGTCATTAGAAAAAATATGGCGTTACTATTGTTATGTTCTAAAGCATAGTTCAAAAGACCTTATGGCATAGCATATACAGAAGCCAGATCTATAGTGTAGCTTAGATAGCTATAGAAATACAAATATCAATAGAGAACATGTAGTGTTTGACATATATAACCTGAAATATATATTTATAATTGATATATTATATTCAACCAATTATTTTTATTTTATATGTATTTGATCAATTCATGTTGAGTTGTGATACTACATTAATTTACTAGATTCTAACACTGTAGATGGATTCAGAGACCCATTTCCATTTGCAGTGTTAGAATTTAGTAAAATGTACAAATTAATTGTCAAATTTGTAATTTTTTCCATTGCTAGAGTAACACAATTAAAAATGACCAAATAAATGACCAATTGTAATCTAGTCATTTGTAGTCTAGATATCCTGTGACCAAATTTGGTCATTTATCTTGGTCATTTTTAGTTGGTTTTTATCCCGTGACCAAAAGTGGTCATTTATCTTGTTCGTTTTTAGTTAGCTCACTTAGAATTATCATTTTTGGTCATTTATCCCTTTAAAAAAACTGTGGTGACCAAAAATTTTGGTCTCGTGGTCACTAATCTCTTATTTTCCACTAGTAACAATATTGCTGAGTATCGAGCAGTCATAGGTCTTCTGACTAAAGCTGCCTCCCAAGATGTTCGCAACTTGGTAGTCTTGATGGACTCACAACTAGTGGTTTGTCATCTAAACCATTTTTATACCATCAGGAATCCTATGCTTCTCCGTTTCTTCCAAAGGGTACGGTTGTTAGAAAGGTCATTTGAAACTATCACCTATAGGCATATCCCTAGGGAACATAATCTAGTTGCTGACTCATTGGCTAATTACATCCTAGATTGGCATATTGCCCATTCATGGCATGAAAATAAAACTTGGTTCATTGTAAATAAACAATTAAAGACACATAAAACTCATGTAAAATACATTTGCCATTTGAGACGTATAAACACCAAGTAAAATTCTGTATATATATATATATATATGAACATGTTTTACAAAATATAAGTCACGAGACCTCATCTGAAGCACATAGGCTTTCAAGTAAAAATCACCATACAAAATCCAGAAGTTATCAGCTTTCAGTGGATACAGCATGCACTCATTGTCTAATGATGCTCGTTGTAACACATCACTGCTCGGGCTACCCTATGTAGCAGTATGCTAAAATGACCTGGTGCTCCCACTGTAGGCCTCTGATACCTCAGTGGGAGGTCGTTAATGGAAGCATCGGGGATGTCTAGAGTCAACCTCTCTAGGTTATCCTCTAACTCCCAGGTCACATCGTCACCCTACAGTACAAAATGGGCTCCGACTCATCTATCCAATGGGGAGGCTCCCCCAGGTTGTGCTACTCTGACATTTGCATGAAAAAATTCAAGTCTCGTTACTTAACATAAAAAATATAAAACATTAAAAACATAAAAACACTATTTCCATTTTAGGGTGTTTTTTTTCTTACCAATGTCACCCCACTATCCACCAGGTGGGAGCGATAGGTCAGGGTCACCGCTGAAGTCAGTTCCTGCATATGCATAATCCTCCACCATGAGGATCTGATCTCTCAACCATCGAAAGAACAAGTCACTGAACTTTATATTCCCCCTGCCCACTCTAGTATGGGCCATAATCCGGAACCACCTCTGTATGCGAGGGTCCCGTGCTCTCAGCTCTGTAAAGACCACCTGGGGTCTCATTTGTGGAACCCACTTGAAGAAGAAGCAAGCTAGAATGGAACCAAAACCAAATTTCTTCAGCTCCCCCTACCGACACTTGGTCAGCTGATCCTTGAATATCGGAAGTAAAGATTCCACCTAGTTAAAGACTCTAGGCACCATGGCCTCTATGGCGTAGAGAATATGCGCTTTGGACACCTAGTGTACTCCTTGGCTTCCCACCACTCTCTGCATGGTAAACAAAACGGTCCATAGAGGTCCATCCATCACTGGTTTTATGGGGATTTTTTTCCTCGATGTCCTGGTCCTAGGAATGCAGTGACGGTCTATCAACTCCTGAGTAGTAATGTCCCCTCCATGGGAACTAGTCAGTGATATGGGAGCACTCCATATTGAAAGGCCAGTCAGGAAGTACATGTCCTCTACCTCAACTGTCAAAATGTGAGCACCAACCTCGAAATATTGTTGCTCCGGATTCCACATCTGGAGTATATGCTCTAGTAGTCGCTCATGCGATACCATACTAGGTGTGTGGAAGAACTTTAAGAGTCTACAGTCTCTCAATTTTGCTATGCAATCCACATTTCATTCAGTGAAGGCATCGTCATTATCATGTTGCCTCTCTTTCCATATGACCATTTTTTATCAGCAAGAACCTGCCAAAACCCATCACAAGACCTGTTAGAAGAATTCTTAATCATCCAAATCAATCAAAATGAGCTATTTTAACTTGTGTAATCACTTTTATTTCTCCACAGCTGGCACCACTTGTGTCCTATTGAGTATAGGCAGTGGCACCGCCTGTGCGCTATGTTTTCGACATGGTTCTAGTGGGGTACTTCTTATCCCGCAAGGGATAAGAGCGGTGCCCGCTCCCATGATTTTAAGGCTTGCAATATAAGCCCAAAACACCATTAAAAATCAAAATTGAAGACATAAAATGAAAGAGTAGGGTCTAGGCTATTACCTAGAACTGACGATGCTCGAATTTGACGGTGGATGCTCCTGATACCAGTGACTAAAAATATGGCCAAGAAAATGCTCCAAAGGCTCTCCACTATGGGTAAATAGTAAAATGTTTTGATTTTTTACTATTTACATGAGTTTTATATACATTTTTGGGTTTGACATGCTATAGTTTTGTTTTAAAATCATTTATTACTCAAAATCTATTAGTTGTAATCCTTTAATGTCAGTTATTGGGGCATTTAACACTTGTTTTTGAGTTGTTGTAGGATAGAAGAGCAGTAGCAGTAAAGTTTTGGGAGTTCATTTTTGACTTTTTCATACTACCATAAAACGAAAAAAGTCTTTGAGAGTTTATTGCGACACTTTGTTCATGCTCTCAAAACTTAGCATCAAAGGTCTGAGTCCATTTTTGATTCTTTTCAGGATCGTAAAATATCTCATCATGAAAAGAGACCTAGTGGAGTCTTCTTTAAACTCTTTTTGGGCTCCTTAAATACGAAAATATTGTGATCTTGTATTCTTCTCGCTCATTAAAGCATTTGAAGAGTCATCTCTCTGATGGTAGGTTATCTCTTTTTCGGTTCGGATGGACTATTTACAAAAAATGAATGCTCCAGCTAATCATGACTGGAAGAGTTCTCTAAGGTATTATTTTATACTTTTTCAGGCCTTAGGGACTAAATCATATGAAAAAGGACCCTTCAAAATCTTCTTCCGTCGTCATTCAAACTCTCTAAACATGAACGGTATTGAGTTTTCTTTCATTGGACTCGTTAAATTAAACATTGAGAGACCATTTTTTTGGGGAATGAACCCCTCCTCTCTCAGGTTCGTAAAACATATGAGTTTGGACTTGTTTTAGGATGAGCTATACCGAGTGTTTGTTACCCTCTTTGAACTCGTAAAACCGAAAAGAGGCATTCATTAATCATGATGGGGAAAATGGGAAGGAAATCATTTTGCAAATAATGGAAATAGTTTGTTGTTACCTTTGAACATGGCACTTGTCTGCATATCATGTCAATCAATTGGGTATTCAGTTGATCTCCATGACGATCCACTTTCATGAGTCATGTCACTCCTTTGAGTCTTTCAAAAGAATGCATTGTCCACCATCACACTGTGTGTTTGTTTGGTCTAGTCGTGCTGCCAACCATTTTGTCGTGCCGCCCAATGTTCAAAGGGAAGTGGAAGAATTTTTACCTCTACAGTCAAAATAGTCTCTGTGTTAGTACTTTTGAATCAGTCTTATGGTTACTACATTCACATCATTCCAGAACTATGTTCTGAGTTTTGTGTCATCGATGTGGGACTCATCATGGCCCTCCTTCGACGAGACTATTCCCATCAAAATCATCTCATCATCCGGGAAATAGTCTTAGAAACAAAACTTAGTACCTTGAGATCTGTATTCCTTAATGACAGATTCTCTCTCTTTTGACATGGGTTCACATCATTGACCTTTTATCGATAGAATCAACTGGGTGTTCGAAATCAAGACATCTATTCACGCTTAGTAGATTGTACGAGGGTACCTTCGGAATCATTGACATCAATGGTGATCTCCCTCACATTTGTTTACGGTTCACATCATTGGTTGGTAATCAAGTGGTTTCTACCATGTTTGACTTCATATCATTGTAATCACATGGATAGAATCGTACTTTGTGGAAGATGAGACGAAGACCCTGGGTATTTGTTTAGTGCTCATTGCTTTCCCCAGGTTGCGATGGAGTTTTGTATATCTAACATGGATCCACATTTGTATGGTCATGGCTATGCTCAAATTCGCATCTGTATGACATAGATCTACGTTGTATGTCTGGTAGCTATGTCCAAGTTTGAGTCCTCTATCACATGGATCTATGCTATATTCTAGTAGCCATGCTTGTTCATTCCTCTCATGGATATTCCTTGTATTGATCTGTAGCCATGAGTTGGTTACATTTTTCTATGAGTCAAAAGTATTGATATACTACAGATGCCTACTGGATGACATTCTTCGACTGATCTGACATTTTCACCTTGAAGTGACAACTTTTTCTCTCAAAGCTCTCGCTTATCATATCCCTCTAAGTATCATGCTTTTGGGGACATTCTGTTATACCTAAATCCTGTCACCATCATGTGATAAGACCCTTAACTTTTATGTTTGCCCTTAATCCCAACACTTAGAGTAGAAACTTGCTCTGTTTGTCAATTCTACTTGAAAAAACCTAGCATGCGCCTACCTTGTGGCTGATGAGTGGTACCATGCTCAGCACTGCTTGTATCATGTTTTAGAGAAGCAATGCCACCACCTATGGTCTTTGGTTTAAAAGCGGTTCTCATCTAAACTACTCTATCATAAGGGAATAAAAGCGGTACCCTGGGTAAAATGGGAAAAACAGAAGTTTCTAGAGGCTTCTAGATCTTGAGCCTCATGTCCTCCCTTATCCCTATCATTATGGGTTAGTTTGAGCTTGAGATCCCCTATCGTAGGATCTTGGAGCCACTTCACCCATAATTATGTCAACTATCCCTATCCATTGAGACTTATACATACAAGCTCATATCTATAGTTGAGGGGGAGAACTATAGAGGTATTGTTATGCTGTTGGATTGACTACCTAGTCTAAGTCATTGGAGAGAATAGAGGGCAAAGTTGGAGCTTATGGGGATGAATTGTTTGTCTCGTGGAGGGGCTTGTCGACACTAAGGCAAGGGTTGTAATATTCTCCATACATTCTCAATGAAAAGCTGATTTTTGTCCCACATTACTGTTGTTCTGATTTCGGATGTACATGTTGTTGGATTCCTTAGTCACTAACATGGATAAGTAGATGATTTTTTGATAGCTTTGATGTGTTTGCATGTTTGATCTATTTGCAGGTACACAATCGAAGCAGTATTCTAGGTGTCTACAGTATCCAGGGAAGGTCTTCATCCTTTGTCATTCACTCATTTGTTCTGGATCTGAACCTGTTACGGAGAGAAATTCCTATGGATTGGGGTACCACAATAGACAGCTTGACTCCAGAAATCAATCATTTCCAATATGCAATAGAAATTAAATGTCTAACACTAAAGGATCAGACCTCGTACCTTATTCCGGACGGTTGAAGTAGATCCCCGTTGATCTTTCCAACTTCAGCTTGAATTGATAGATTACTTCCTCAACAACAAGTAAACAATACAAGCATTCTATATATCATGGTGTTAGATCTTGTAGGAATATATTAAACCCACTCACAACTTAGGATAAAATAATTAATCATTATTTGATTAATTATTCACCCACTAGCTTAATTAGTTGGCATCCACTTGCACCTTAAAGTCAATACATGCCATCTATATCCTAGGAATGATTTATTTCCAATTCTGGGTTGATCTTGACCACCTTTTGACCATCTAGAATTAGTATATAGGACTTTATAGCAGATTTTGCTTTTTTCTGCTTTTTCTGCTTTTCCTGCTTTTCTATGGATACGTTAAAAGCTAGTCAACTAGGAAACTGGGAGCTTTTGTTTCCAACACATCCTCCATTAGTTTTTCTCCATTTTCTAGGATTAGAATGTTATTTCCATCTCCTTAAAAACTCACTCATGCATTTTCCAACTCGTGAGGTCCTTGATAGATTTAGTAAGTGCTTTATCCACTTATGGGGGTTTGCTATATTTTGGTAAGTCAGCCTTTTTGAGCTTTATGAGTTGTTTCCATACAATTTAATTTTCCTATGAGGGATGTAATATTTATGTACACTATTATTCATAATTATTCAATGGAAGTATACACACCAATATTCATCTCTTCATTCATGTGATTTAGTCTCTTTTCTTCTCTCTATTTTTCCTGTGTATGCTTGTGAGAATTCTTAGTAGCAAGATCTATTTCCTGTGCTTATTTTTAGCATCATTGCACATAGCATTGATCTATTATTTCTACATGGTATTATATCTACAAGGTTTATCAAGTTCTACAGAGTTGAGGAGGGCTTCCAGTCTCCTATCCCTCTCTGAAGAAGAGCTTGTCTAGCTTACAAGATTTTCTCCTAGTTTGTTTTGCAGGTTGCAAATATTTTATTCTTGAGCAAATCAATTCAGAAATATATATTCTTCATCAACTATAATTCTTACTTCCTTCAAATACCATGAATGGAAAGCCAAAATCTCCATTCTATTGCGCAGTAGAGGATTATACAGAGTTACACTAGCTTTGGAGAATGAGCCCAATGCTGTGATTGAGAAAGCTAAGTGGCATAATAGGTTGGATGAAGCCTATGGATTTCTTTGCATCTCTATTTATCCTGATATACTCTTTCATCTAGATGGTTTTACCACTCCAAACCAAGTATGGACTCAATTGGAGTCTCTCTTTGGAGTTCAAGATGAGCTAAGAGCGCATCAATTGGAGATTGAGTTATTCTCACTGAGTCCAAGAAATTTTGAATCTCTTGAGGGTTTCTTCACCAAGTTCAAGTCACTTGTTCTAATTATAAAGAAATGTGGGATTGAGAAAGCAGATGATCAATTAATCCTTTCCATTCTTTCAAAATTGGGTCCTGATTACTCAATTTTTGTGTCTACTTTTCATGCTACTAGGCTTGTTGTTCCTAAGTGGAAAATGCCTTCTTTAAATTCTTTTCTTGATTCACTAACAAATGAGAAAGATAAATTGATCCATATGGGTGTCCTTAATTCTTCAAATGGAAAGGATCATGCTCTCTTGGTTCAAGGAAGCAAGAAATTCAAATCAAAAGAGAAGCAAATTGTGAAGAAGCCAAAGTCAGAAATTGAAGATGAAGATTCATATGAAGATTTAATGAAGAAAGTTAAGAAGAAAGGGAGCACATCCAAGTGTTCTTATTGTAGAAATGGTTTTCATTCAGATAAGAAGTGTTTCAAGAAGAATATGGACATCATGCCTCAGCTTCTTGAGAAGCACAAGATCGAAGTTCCAGATGAACTAGAGAAGCCTGTTGTTTCCTCAGAACAATGTCATACTGCGCAGTTCCAAGGTGATATAACTTATTCTTTGAGTGCCAGAGTTCTCTCCTTTTCTCATGTCTCTGATATAGATTTAATCTCTGATATATCAGAATCAGAAATATCAGAACCTTTCTTTGATGATCCTCCTCTCAGTCTACTAGATTCATCTCCCCAAAATTGTGATTTTTCACTAGATATTGACTTACCTTTGAGCAGCTCTTCCTCACAAGCTTGTATATCTGATTTAGAAGATTTTTTGCAAGATGATATGCATGTCATGACACATATAATACCACCATACATACCATATACCATACCTCTGAATAATCCAAAGACTATACAAATCCCAAGATCACTAGTTGATTCCTCATTGGTCTCTTATGCAGTGATATTTATCTTACATGGTTTGAAGTCTTTCCTATCTTTAATTGGATGGTTATCCATGTCCTTAGTAATATTTGGACTAATATTAAACATGTTTGGATCTGTTCTAAACACTTACTTTTCAGATCTTTAGCCCATCCATCATTCAGATTTTTATACCTATCAGTTTTCCCCAGTTGTTCATAATTTTCCTAGTCTAGCCCTATATCCTCATGGAGCCACTGAAGCCTTTGTCTTTTCTGTTCCATATGCTAATGTTTCTAATATATCAGTGTTTTATCAGCCTCATATCAGATATATATAGGTGCTACAAAAGATTGGAATATTTACATGTGATTCACATCACAATTTTGCAGTTATTCAGGGAATTGGGTGTGAAATAAATTGCCTTATTTTTTGTACTCTTTGGGAAGGAGTATGCACAGATATCTTTTCCATTTCATATTATGTTTGTATATCAGAGTTTGACAGTAGTAAGAAGCATTTAGATAATTCTCCTACTTCATCAGATGATGAGATACAAGGAGTCTCTCCTCTTCCTTCTTGCAAGTTCTACACTCCAGCACATGATCATGGAGTTCATGATTTCTTCAACAAGTCTTCCATCCAGAAGCAGTTCACTCAGCTGATTCAAGTGAAGATAAGAATATGTTGAAGACACATTATTTCAAAATTTTGTGCCTTGTCATTTCTTGAGGGAGGATTTTCCCCATGTGGTTTTGCCTCTTTCCTCACTTTTCTGGACATAATAATTGTTAAAGGGTGACCATAGCCTTGTTGCTGGGCCTTATATGCATCTATATTTTTTTGGAATACCATCATAAATTCAAACTTATAGGGGGGTGTAGGAATATATTAAACCCACTCACAACTTAGGATAAAATAATTAATCATTATTTGATTAATTATTCACCCACTAGCTTAATTAGTTGGCATCCACTTGCACCTTAAAGTCAATACATGCCATCTATATCCTAGGAATGATTTATTTCCAATTCTGGGTTGATCTTGACCACCTTTTTACCATCTAGAATTAGTATACAGGACTTTATAGCAGATTCTACTTTTTTCTGCTTTTCCTACTTTTCTATGGATAAGTTAAAAGCTAGTCAACTAGGAAACTGGGAGCTTTTGTTTCCAACCCATCCTCCATTAGTTTTTCTCCATTTTCTAGGATTATCATGTTATTTACATCTCCTTGACAAATCACTCATGATTTTTCCAAATCGTGAGGTCCTTGATAGATTTAGTAAGTGCTTTATCCACCTATGGGGGTTTGCTATATTTTGGTAAGTTAGCCTTTTTGAGCTTTATGAGTTGTTTCCATAAAATTCGATTTTCCTATGAGGGATGTACTATTTATGTACACTATTATTCATAATTATTCAATGGAAGGATACACACCAATATTCATCTCTTCATTCATGTGATTTAGTCTCTTTTCTTCTCTCTATTTTTCCTGTGTATGCTTGTGAGAATTCTTAGTAGCAAGATCTATTTCCTGTGCTTATTTTAGCATCATTGCACATAGAATTGATCTATTATTTCTACAAATATATTCTAGCATATATAATCAATAATGTATAAGAATTTGACATAATCCAATGGATAAAATATTCATTCAAACACACATTATTGGACAGGAAAATATATTTCCATTAATATAGATAAGAGATTACAAGATACAACCTCTATCGGCACGTCTGCGAACTGGAGAAACTGAATCCCCCACTTGGGCCTCCACCACTTCAATCCTCCATCTCTATATAGCAAGCTCACAAGCAAAAGGCAAGCCTGGGAAGAACACAAAAGTGCTCCAAGGGACAAAGGTATGCAGACTCAAGCATAAGTTCCAGCAACAATGGACTATAGTTTCTTTGCTCTCAATTCTCTCTTATGCCTTCAATGTACCAAGGGGTTCCTTATATAGCTTTTCAAAGGGGTAATGAAAGGTTGAATTTGAGCAATATCAAGGCATAGGGAAGGCCAGGAGTCAAGTGAGTCGGATCCATGTCAAGGAAAACTCCAAAAGGATTTGGATTTTGCACACATCCTGATGTACGTGGTTTTAGTGGTCAAACCCATGTATATACGCGCTTAGAAGTTTAAAAGTCCTGTGTATTATTTTTCACATGTTTTTAGGGATGTTCAAGGAAACATCAAAGGACAAAAAATGGTCCATGGGGTCTAAGGAGTCTGCAGCGGGACAGGGGAAGGCCATACAAAGTGTGATTCACTTGAAGTGGTGAAATCAGCTATAACAGATGCCCCCTAATGTGTGAGGTCAGAGGGGTCATACGGTGGTCGAAATACATTATAAGTCCATTCCAGAATTGGAGTGATGAAGGATCCCAAATGGAATACCAGCCACCCAATCAACATAGTACAATAATACAACTCTGCACATAACTGCAAATACATATAGCAGTCCCAGATACATAAGAGTACAATGGCCATGAATAGGCATGATACAAGATATCACATAAGTGGTCATCACCACATACAATATACATAGATCAGAATCTCCATGATGAAGACATACAAAGGACCATGATCTCCATAATGGCTGAAGATATATAACAGATCAAAATCTCCATAGTGGCTGGAAATATCTGACATTTATTGGAATCAAGTCACAAGAGCTGAAATCTCATGAACACTGGCATGATCAAGGAGGTAGCATATAAGAGATGCCACCAATCTAGAAAGTCTTTTACATAAACTGCTATGAGTACATGTCCTACTATGGGAATAGAGGTGTCAAGGTCGAACATAGTAGTCCATTGTCTAATTACCGGTCATTAATGTATACCGTTAAAAGACGTGAGATCACCCACCGATGATGGAATCAAGGTACTAGAGTTCAAACTAACAAGTGTGAATAAATGTGTTGAGGTCAAACACTTGAGAGGATCCATCGATCAAGGGACATTGATGTATTCCCAAAAATTGTCGATGGCGAGAGAACCTGCCACTGATGACTGCAAGTCTCAAGGCACTCAAAACGACTCTAGATTCCAATCCCAGAATAAATGATCTGAAGTCGATGGGATGAAATCCGCTGGAAGGAGAGAATTAAGGCATCCCTCATCATCCAACATGAGGTACTCAGCAAAGCTGTATAATGTGGAAGGACTTGATCATAACGTGCACGAACCAGTAACTGTACCGAGAATGGCCAACATGCAAAGTCAAGAGAACTGAGGAATGGCCGACTCAGGATTCAAATTCCTTTGAACAAGAGCATAACAGCGTATGGTGACTAAATAAAGGTAGCACATACTCGATATACAAACTGGGACATCTCTGCGACACAGGAGGCATCGACAGAGGCTCCATAGGGACTGGAAGCTTAACCAGTCGGTGGAGATAAACTCAGATAAACGAGTACATCTCCTAAAGTCAAACTATAACCCAACCAATGGATGTGATATATAGTGCTCTATTCGAAGGTGACACGACTCGACAGCTCCCACAGATAACATCTTTGCTTGTCTTTCTTTTTGGTTTTTTGATTTTTTATTGGACTTTTTTAGTTATTTAAAAAGCTTGAAAAAGAATAAATTGGATTTATAGTTACAGACTAGGAGGAGACGAGTTTCATAAGGGAAAACAAACTAGTTCCAAGCAGTGGAACATACCTATGCTCAATGCAAGGATACATGTGTAGGATATCGATACTCGAGGGAAGATCCCCTCCCGGTAAAAAGGGAAACAAGCTACGAAGGATATAAAAAATGTCTTTGCATGGCTAGACATGAGACAGGCTTGGGCTATATGGTTGAAACACAATGTCAGGGGAGCCAGCATAAATCTCAATAAGGTAGGAAAATCTCATGATAATGCATTCACAACTTGACATGAGGGAGTCCTGAGGTAAATAGGCCAACAAAAGATCAAGAGGAGTATGAGGCTCTTGCGAAATGTCATGGCAATACTATACAACAGACTCCCACACCTTAAAAGAGAAAATGTCAGCATGGCCACCAAATGAAAATAAGGTGCTAACTAGGGTACCCATGTAAGGTGAATCTCTACGACTCATATCATGCCACTTCTAAAACAACAAGGTTTCGTGACATAACAGAGTGGGTTCGTACCTAAGGTCATGATGAGATGGTCATAAGGTTATGCAAAATGCAGACGGTGATGAAACCTAACCTATATGCTAGTTTAGATATGATACCTGAGATCGACACAAATAGGTCAATCCAACGGCTGAAACGACACTGAAAAAGGTCCTCTACATCATGAATTATGTCAAAAACGATCCAAAATGGTTAGAAAATGTCGAAACTATAGGAAAGGGGGTAAAAATTTTCAAATATTTGAAAATTTTCTATAAATAGTAAACAATTCAAAATATTATAAAACATTTGAAACTTTTACCCATTTGAGCTCTGATTTTCAACAGTGAATTCTAGGAGATCCAGCAGGCAGAATCCACTACCGTTTCTTCCAGGTATTTACCCATGCTCTTCTCTTTCATTTTGATGCAATTTTTATGAAATTCCATGGTCAATTAGGCTTTCTAGGACAACCTAAAATGGGCACTGCGGCCCACACGGAAATCGAGGTTTTTTCCGCGTATTGAGATGGATATATGCGGAAAATGCCCTCAAACCCACGTACATACATGGCTGTTTTGAAAACAGCCGCGTATGAGGCCATGAATAAGGTTTTTTCAATAATGTAATGGGAAAATTTTCAATTTCTTGTGTAGGATGGTCCTAGAGTGGAGAGAGCATGAACATGGTGAGGTAGAGGAAGCAGTAAGGGCCGATCTAATGGCTCAACAAGCTCTACATGCATGCGGAGTCTACAAGTTTTGGTGTCTTGGTGGTTTAAGGGCCAAACCAAGACTATTACAGATGCTAGTGGATTACTGGGATCCAGACTTGGAGTCCTTCCAGATAGATGGGATGTCCCTCACCATAGAGGTGGATGACATATACTTCATTACTAGGCTTTCTAGATGAGGGGAAGTGGTGAACCTTCATTCTCATGGTGGGCGAGGAGGTGGCCTAACTATCGACGAGTACATTGCAGTGTACTGCTATCCAGACACAGAGAAGGTGGGGAGTCAATTCCCTACCAACGCTATACAGGTGCTGGGCCTAAAGGCCATACTATTGACATTGGGCAGGATAGCAGGCTTGGCATCACTCCACCAAGCCTCACAGCCTCTGATGTTCTATGCAGTGGAGTGCATGAGACCCACGATTTATGATTGGAGCACTATACTACTGAGCAACATGAAACATCATCTCAGTGAGTGTAAGGCAGGTAGAGTGCGAAAATTCAGGTTCAACAGTATTTGGAGCACGTTTTTCTTCAAGCGTGTTCCAGGATTGAGCCCCAGAGTGAACGTTCCTCTTCACGGGGTTCGAGATCCAGCCCAATGACGTTGGGCAGATGCTATGCATAGACTGGGGGGTGGTAGGGTGGCCAACCCATATCCAGCTGAATTATTTCCATGGTGGCGATGACAGATGGTTTCCATCGATGACTACCCCTATGCAGGGATAGATTTCTGGGGGGGGACCCGGACATGCCGTTGCCACCAGGATCGGCATATGGCGATATAGGTGACGAATCTCGACCCTCTCTTTTTAAATTTTGAGTTATTTAATTTTTTTTGTGTTTTCTTGATTATATGGAATCAAAAAGACACATTTTTGCGTGATAATACATAGTGACATCTATCATTTGTGTGTAGATGTGGGACCATGGTGGCCAGAGGGCTTCCCCCGTCATAGACAGAGGGGAAGAGGAGATGACATCATGGGTTTGGATGTGGAGGAGATGGTCTAGAGCATTCATACCAATTTTGTGAGACTGACACATAGGGTTCCCATGGTGCAAGTCGAGGACTTTCCTGAGGCTATGCAGCATCAGGTGGTGGGTGTACCACATGCATGGGTGCGATTGTTCTGACGGCTAGCTAGAGTCGTAGTGACCTTCCATGATCACAACCCTCCTCCTCCTCCGTAGGATTAGACACCTGGGAGTGTATACATTTTGTACTACCATGTATTATATGTTGGTGGCTCGAAAGCCCCAATTTTGTATCATGACACTATGTATTATCACATTTTGAATGTATATAAATTTTTTTATGGTGATCATTTATTTATTTACATGTGTAAAAAGTGTTCTTGTGATTAATTTATTGTGAATGAAACAAATTCCAATCTAACACGTAGTTAGCATATGAGTCAACAACTTGATTATTGTTTCTTGGAATATGTATATATGTTATATTGTCAAATTGTCATTCTAACAATCTCACACGTAAGAATCTTCTCAATAACGTCAGATCTCTAACATGGTACAAACCATTGAGCTGTGACACTACTAACTCCGAATCAAGACGTACCTCAAGAGAGAGAACACCATTTGAAATGGCATCTCATAGAAGCTCGATAACGACACTGTATTCAGCAACGTTGTTGGAAGATGGTCGTAGACATACGCCTCTTGAAGACAGTACCTGATCCATAGGAGTATAAATCACCCAAGCAGCAGAGGCTGAGTGTTGAGTGTGATGGCTTGCACCATCCGCAAATCCTATGTAGGTGGAAGATTCCATTGACATCTACCAAAAGAAATGGAAACTAATCACAAACCTGATCACGATAAGAAAAAGAATTAACTATGCAAAGTTGTATAATAATATACAATAAGCAGCCTTGGCTGAAGATCATGCATAGTATTTCTTGAGATAGAGCCCATTTCTAGCCTCTGCCAAGGTCGTTCCTTCATAATCCACTAACTCATATGCACCATTCTCTAACACACGCTTAACCACGTAAGGACCATGCCACATAGGATTAAATTTCCCTGCCCCCAAGGGTTCTTTCGGTTGATCCCACAAAAGGACCAAGTCTCCTTCACTAAACTCCCTTGGACGGATAGACTTATCGTATTGGGCCTTTACACGTCGTTTATTGACTTCTATAGCCACCAAGGCATCCCGACGCTGCTCATCAAGTTGCTCAAGGTGAACCAAATGCTCCTCCAATGGTGAAGTGTTTGGTAAGAGTTCTACAGCTAGCTTCAAAGAAGCAATCTCACATTCAACCGGCAATATCGACTCCACTCCATGTACAAGTTGATATGGAGAAAAACTAGTGGCAGTATTAACAACAGTTTGATATTCCCACAAAGCAAGATATAACATGATGTGCCAATTGTTCTTGCTTTGTGCAATGGTTCATTGGAGAATGGATATGAGTGATTTATTCACTGCCTCTACCTGTTCATTCGCTTAAGGGTAGTAAGAAGAGGAATGCTCTTGCTTATACCATAACTTCGATGCCAACTCTTCCATCATATGGTTCTGAAAGTGCGAGCCATGGTCAGTGACAAGCTCTTTCGGAATCCTGAACCAAGTAATAATTTGGTTGAACAAAAAGTGGGTGGCTGTCTCATCGTCGGATCTTACTGTAGGCATAGCCTCAGCCCATTTCGTGAAGTAATCAACAACCACTATAATATGATGGTGCCCCCCAGCCGAATCTGGGTTGCAATCCATAAAATTGAGCCCCCAATTAGTGAAGGGACCGGCGGTGATAATGGGATGTAACGGGGTAGGTTTCGAGTGCATATTACGTGTGAACACCTGGAAAGGGTGGTACCTCTTGACCGCATCAACACAATCCTTAAAGATCGATGGCCAGAAATAACCCGCTCTTAAAATCTTTTGAGCTGTAGAAAGCCTAGATAAATGACCACCACATGCCCCTCCATGGCAATCATTCAGCACTACCTCAGCCTCTTCATGAGTTAAACAACATCGTAAAATGGAATCTACCCCATGGTGGTACAAAGTGTTATCCACTATGAGGTAGTTCTTAGAGATGTGACGTAATCGTCATCATTCATCTCACGAGAGGTGAGTAGGGATCTTCAATGTTTGTAAATATATTATGATATCCCCATACCATTGGTCTAACAATGAGATTAAGAAGATGTGTTCATCGACAAACATATCTTCACAAACCAACTCCTTGGCCTCGCTCAGGAAATCTAATATAAGCTCTGAAAAAATTAAAGACTTCTTCGATTTTGTCGAAACAAACTCGAGATCAAATTCTTGAAGAATGACAATCCATTTATTATATTTTCCCCCAGTCATCCTTTGGGTGAGGATGAATTGAAACGGATTGACATGGGCTACAACTAAGGTTTGGCAAAGGAGAATATAATGTCTCAACTACTGAACCGCATGTATGGTAGCTAAAGAAACCTTGTCGACATGAGAATAACAAATCTCTGTGTCAATAAGGTCCTGGCTCAAATAATATATGACATGCTCTTGGAGCTCCTTGTCCTCTTGAACCAAAACCATACCAATCGTCTCTAATGACATGGCCACATATAATAGAAAATCACGACTATAGTCCAAGGCACTAATCACCGGGGCTGATGCTAGGGCTTGCTTGAGTGCATTGAAGGACTCCCAGGCTCGCTCATCCCAATAAAAGGGGGTGTCCTTCTTCAAGAGACGCATGAAGCCTCTAGTCAAATTGGCAAAGTTGACAGCAAATCTTCATAAGAAGTTTGCCATGCCTTGCAAACACTGAAGATGATGAATATTCTTCGGGGGAGACAAATGAACTATTGCCTCAACCTTCAAAGGGTCGACTCCTATACCCTCTTTAGAAATGATGAATCCTAACAAATGACTTGACTTCACACAAAAGATGCACTTATGAGGATTTAATCTAACCGAATAGTGCCGGCATCTTTCAAATACTAATCTCAAGTGATAGGGATGGCGCGTTCTTATACGAGAATGAGCGGCGAGGTCATCCAAAAATACTTCGATAATTGACTTGAGATTGTGGAAGATCAAGGTCATTGCCTGCTGAAATGTAGCTCTGACGTTTTTAAGGCCAGAAGGCATTTTCCGTTATGTAAACGTTCCCCAAGGACAGATAAATGCAGTCTTATGTTGGTCCTCAGGTTTAATCTGTATTTTATTATATCCGGAAAAGCTGTCCATGAAGAAAAACACCTCGCTACTCGCACATTCATCCAAAATATGATCAATAAATGGCGTGGGGAAATTGTCCTTAGGACAGGCACGATTCAAATCATGGAAATCAGTACATATGTGGATCGCTCCCTGCTTCTTATCCAACGGAACGGGTTTTGAAACCCACTCCATCAAGGGAACGGGATAGATGAAACTGGCTTTCAATAGCTTCTCTATCTCTACCTTAATCATGGGTGCTTTCCTAGGATTCACCACACATAAATGTTGTCGAACAGGCTTAGCGTTGGGGTAAGTCTTAATCTAGTGCTTTACAATATGAGGTTCAATACCTGGCATCTCGTCATAAGACCAAGAAAAAATATCATGGAATTACTTAAATAGCTCGGTGTATTCTAGAATCTCAGCATGGGAACATTCTGCCCCAATATAGACATTCTCTATCGTGCCAGGATTGTGAGAGATGTTGATAGGAATCATTGAAGATATGTTCACCATGTTTCCATCAGCCATTGGACCAGGAGAGCTTAATGGAACCATAGGACTACCAACTCTCTGACTAAGAACTGTGCTAAAATCCTCACGCTCCAAGCGGTCAAGCTCTGGAAGAAAGTATGATCTATGATGGAGTTCTTCCCATGGTGGCTCAACTCCCGACATAGCCTCAATAATCGCTTCATCTGAAGGGAAAACCTTATCAAGGCAGTCATGTGCGTGAGAATACTGTACTGCCCATGCTGGCAGCACATAAGGGTCCTCCTCCTCCATCCACAAAGAGGAAGGACTAGGCTCTACAACACACTTGAGATTAGCTTTATAAGCTATCATAGTTGTAGGCAATGGCACGTCCGTCATGACGGGCTCACTTGAAGTACTCAGTGTAGGAAGAATCCAAGGATCTTCCATATGACTCATGCGAAAAGACACCGATCTCGTAGATGTCAAAGCCTCATCGGAACTAGATCCTATCATAAGGATCGGTGCAGGACAACTAAAGCTTCCCATGAGGGATGGATACATGCCTACACCCAAACTCCCAGTTGCTAGCTAAGAATGTTCAACGATCGGGATCGAAGTTCCCAAAGATGCGGTAACAAACGGATTCTTGAATGTTGTTTGATCAATCGTTACGATATTCCCGTTATGTGGAAAGCATACAATGCAAAACAAGGAAGAAGCAATGGCTTACATACTATACATCCAGTTCCTACCGAGCAAGAGATTGTAGTCAAGGGGCGCATCAACCACCTCGACCTCTATCACAACGGTCTTCCCTCCCAAATGGACTTTAAGGGAAGAAAAGATGTCGTGTGGCCTAAAAGATCTCCCATCGAATGCAGTTAACATGGTCGCTGATTTAGACAGCTCAGGGGAACCCAAACCCTTCCAGCAGGACAAAGACATCATATAAGCAGCAGTGCCCTCGTCAATCATAGTGCACTTGATGATCATATTAAGAAATTCTACGTGAATCAAAAGAGACACATAGTAGGGCAAGTGAGGCTGAAGTCCCACGGTTTCAAATTTGATCATGGATGAAGAATCATCATTGTTCACACCAAGGGTAGAAAGCAATGCCTTCCTTTGCAAAGGACAACTCTGAAGCACTTCCAATGAAAACATCGCACAAGGAGCGTGGCCCAAATCCTCGACAACTGAATAGTTCTGGGCGGCTCGGGCATTTGGATTATGCCCTGAATGCTTAAGGACTCCCTTAGGAATGCGAGGTGTAGTCTCAGGTTTATCCATAGGTTTCTTAATTTGCAAAGGCGACCTTAGTGGATCAGGTTCTTTTCCTGGGCTGGGTTGTGACAAACCATAATCTTTCACACGGGTCACAACTTTCGTAGCACGGACCATGTTAATGCAACCACGGCCACTAGTCTCCGGTGGATATTGATCACCACCAGAATGGTCATGGGACTTCGAGTTCATATTTTGATTGTGTGGTAAAGGGTTAGTTAGCACAGCTGGGCCCTGTGCCAAGAATCTTGAAGCTTCCTCAATACAAGGGCACAAGTAAGTGAGGTGATTGTCCTTACATAACTTGTAAGGGAACTTAACCTTACATTTAGCTTGCTTGTGCCCCCCAGCATTCCAGTCGTTCTTGTCATTACTATTATCATTCTCATTCTTATTCCCACCCTTAGGATTATTTTTACCCTTTTTTCTATTTCGTCCGGGCTGCTGGTTATCCTTCTGGTCCGACGATTGCATAGAAAGTACACTCGCCGTTTGGGAAGGTCGAGATGAAGCTGTAGCTTGTCTCGAAGAATATTGGTTGATTGACAATTGACTAACTTGTTTTGTAACTGAATCCACAGGTTTCGCACTTGCATAACCCACAATGCCATCGACATGTGGTCCAGGTTTGACTTTGGGGTCGAAACTGGAACGTGGAGCATTGGGAATAATATCATATAATAAACCGGACTGAGCATAGATCAAGTCTAGTTCCTGTGCCCTAAAAATCGCTTGTTCCTCATTTTGCACTCTGGATGTGGAAACATCCTTCAATATATACGGCAATAATGACTTGAGGAACGACTCAAGGAGGAACTCCAGTGGTATAAAGGATTTAATTAACCTCTTCCTTCTATGCCACTCTTGAATGTGATCAGAGATATGTGTGGCTTTATCTTGCTGAAATGTCAACAAGATTTCAGTACCAATGTCATAACGCACTGGTAACTAGAAGTGGTTAAGAAAAGTCATCACAAGGTCATCGAACAAAGCGAAAGCTCCCCTAGGTAACTCTATATACCATTTCGTGGCAAGCCCTCTAAGGGTGCGTTGAAATAGTCTCAAACAGATTGAGTCCTCATGTAAGGAATTCAAAGAGCATCATAGGTGAAACGTAGTAACGTGTTTTCTTGGATCCTCTCCCGGTTTGCCCTCGAACATAGGTATGTCCGAAGGAATCTTGGTAGGGACAGCCGGCCAAGCCGGGTCATGAGCTACAGGATCGTTCATCAATCTCAACAAGTCAGGAAGATTGAGCATCATGAGGAAAGGGATCCTAGGATGATGAGGTCAATGGACCACTCCCTAATTCATATAGGTCTGATTACCACCATGGCCTTGGCCATAGTGCCCTCCTCCCGTATGACCCGTATAGGGTGGCATGGAAGCACCATAGTGTGCTGGACCTTGACTAGTAGGAGCTACAAAGCTGTAATTAGGAGAGTAAGCAGGTTGTTGATACCCACCCCCATAAGGTGAAGAACCCTATCCATACTGCGTCCCATGATAAGGTCCATAAGTCATCGCATGCGATGTCCCATGAGACACTTTGTAGGTAGGAATATATGCTCCAGAAGTAGGAATATACATACCGGAAGTAGGCATATATGCCCCAGAAGTAGTAACATGACCTCTAGAAGCATGAACATAACCTCCTAAAGCAATGGGTGGTATGTAAACATGAGACACAATCGGTCTAGTAACCGCAGTACGAACCTGACTCGTAGCCATGTGCCGACTCGAAGGACCACACGAATAAGGTGGAGGATGAACTTTTGTAGAACTAGGGACAGAGGATGAAGGAATCTAAGTAATAATGTACGTGTTGTTCCCTATCGCCACTCGTCTCAGATCTGGTATCCTAATAGGATCACTAACCCTAGACCTAGGAGGGATATGTGATGTAACTTCCACCATTGGAATGGAAGGTGTTATGTGACTAGTGCTCCCAAACCTCTCTGCATGGTAAGGAATGAGAGTGCCCCCAGGCATAGTGTTAAGCTCGAAGTCAAATTTGACATGAAATGCCAAATTATGCGTAGGAAAACCAAACATACCATAACTACCATAGCTAGTGCTGGCGGGTTCAAAATGAGTCTCGGTGTCCTCCGACATTCCATACCAGTAACACATCAATGGGGAATAAACCCTAGAGTGAGTAGGTCAACCATGCATGGTTCCTATCTTAGAAATCATAGGACCTAACTCAGCCAAGTCGGGTGAAGGATCGTAAGTAGGATTAAACTCCCCATCGTCTACACGAATGGGAGAAGGTGGTTCAGGAATACCTTCTAAATGGTCTCCCATGGTGTGTGAATCAATGTGTGAAATAGTCCGCCTGGACTGTCTAGGTATCTCTCCCAAAGGAGGAGAAGTAGAAGGTGGAAGTCTTGCTAAATGACAAGAACAATGAGGAGCCGCACCCAAATCCACAATGACTCAAAAAAAATAGAAAAGACTCTCTATTTACGTAAACCCTAGGCCAACTATCATACACAGAGCAATCACTAATAAAATCTAAAGCCAAATGCAAGCAAACAAGGGCTAGATAAGTGAGTTCCCGAATGAAGCAGGTATGTCTTACCTAGGAGAGGCTTGAGACTCCCATACACAAAAAGCGGAGGTACATAACCAATTATTGTGGTCCTCAGCTTCAATGCGTAAAGCAACTGTGTTGTTTGACCCCAACCTGGCTGGGAAACTCACAGAATAACCCATGCAAAGTACCCCCTCAATATCCTAGGTAAGGCCACTAAGGTCACCTCAATATAATAAATGCTCAGGTGGACAGTCACAGGCGGGATTGACCATATGGGCAGGGTAGCAAATCCCAAAACTCTCAAAAGAGCCCCCAAATATGAATACAATCCTGGAAATATCTCCAGTGCTACTCAGTTATGACTAGGGGTCATCCCAATGAATAACCGCTCACACTACCTCGTGCTTAACTCCATTTTGAGAGGAGGATCATGAGAAACACTGGTTATACCAAGGATTTCACACACTCACTTGGACAGACACATACATGTTGTTGTTTAGTGATCTTGGAGAATTTGCTTACAATGAATTATTCCAAGATCCTAAAACCTAAGCTTGTTGGTGCACCCTATAAAAGAAAAGAGTGTAGTTCATTTTAATTTAGCGTTGATTTTAATTGGATTTATTACTCAAAAGAGGGATATGGTCGTGCAACTAATGGTGTTATGACACAACATGAATTAAAATGCACACCTAACAATCAATGCAAATGCATTGTGTCCATGAAAGCAAGGTATGCTACTACGTGAAATGCACAATTTTTCTTCAAATGATGAATACAAGCTTTCCTATATGAAGTCCTAACTAATACTCCAAATCAAATCTAGTGCAAGTACAATGCAAAATGCAAAATGCAATGCATGATGATAAGCAAATGTTTTTGGATTTTTTGAAATAAAATGAGATGCAAAAAGCAAAAGAATGATTCTACAACCCCTAGACTCTGCAAGCACAAATAAATAGCACTCGAGCAAAGCACTAAGGTAAAATAACTCTAATGCACTAATCTTAAACAAAAAATCGAAAATGCCATGACAAGAACCTTCTTAAAAAGAAAAAAATTAACCTAAAAAAAACATTTCTGGTCAGAAACAAAGGTATAAACAAACTCAGGAAGTGCCAAAGGAGACTCAGCAATCATCAAACTTCACCCAGCAACCATTTAACTTCCACAAAAAGGCAAAATTAAGGGCATACGTGACTGTTCGCAGTAAACCCGCGTGTATACATGGAAATCGAAGAGAAACCCGCATGTATACGCGACTGTGAGTTAAAAACTCGCGTACAGGAAGAAAGGTATATAAAATTAAGGCAAACAAACTGGTTGAGACAAAATTCACACCAATCAGACACTACCAGGAAAACATGCCCCTAGACCCAACACAGAAACAAGAGAGAAAGAGCAATTCAAATTCATTGAATGCTGATAGAACAACCCCCAAAGGACAACTACTAGGAACTCCCCAGCGGATTCGCCAATTCTGTTACGGAGAGAAATTCCTATGGCTTGGGGTACCACAGTAGATATCTTGACTCCAGAAATCAATCCTTTCCAATATGCAATAGAAATTAAATGTCTAACACTAAAGGATCAGACCTCGTACCTTATTCCGGAAGGTTGAAGTAGATCCCCGTTGAGCTTTCCAACTTTAGCTTGAATTGATAGATTACTTCATCAACAACAAGTAAACAATACAAGCATTCTATATATCATGGTGTTAGATCTATTCTAGCATATATAATCAATAATGTATAAACATTTGACATAATCCAATGGATAAAATATTCATTCAAACACACATTATTGGACAAAAAAAATATATTTTCATTAATATAAATCAGAGATTACAAGATACAACCTTTGTCGGCACGTCTACGAACCAGAGAAACTGAATCCCCCACTTGGGCCTCCACCACTTCAATCCTCCATCTCTAGATAGCAAGATCACAAGCAAAAGGCAAGCTTGGGAAGAACACAAAAGTTCTCCAAGGGACAAAGGGATGCAGACTCAAGCATAAGCTCCGGCAATAATGGACTGTAGTTTCTTTGCTCTCAATTCTCTCTTATGCCTTCAATGTACCAAGGGGTTCCTTATATAGATTTTCAAAGGGGTAATGAAAGGTCAAATCCGAGCGATCTCAAGGCATAGGGAAGGCCAGGAGTCAAGTGAGTCGGATCCATGTCAAGGAAAACTCCAAAAGGATTTGAATTTTGTACAGATCCTGATGTACACAGTTTTAGTGGTCAAACCCACGTATATAGGCGCTTATAAGTTTAAAATTTGCGTGTATCATTTTTCACATGTTTTTAGGGATGGTCAAGGAAACATTTAAGGACAAAAAATGGTCCATGGGGTCTAAGGAGTTTGCAGCGGGATAGGGGAAGGCCATACAAAGTGTGATTCACTTGGAGTGGTGAAATCAGCTATAACAGAACCATTCAAACCAGAGGAACAACTTCTGTCTGCAGAAAGTGCAATATTCCTGATAACAATTGTACTTGAAGAGGTATTATGCCTAAGACATTTATGTATGGTACCTTGTATATATGTATATTTGGCTTTCAATGTGTTTTGTTATTTTCAATATGGTTTTGAGTTGATGTCCAAACTATTTATACCATGTTTTGGTTATGCATATTGGATGGCCTTCTATGGTTTCCTTGATGGTGCATGTCATCATACCTTGAACCTTGCTTCAACAGCTTGGGAATTTTATTCCCCAACTCAGGATTTAGTTAGTTTAGGTGCGATATGTATTGTTCTGGCTACCAACAACATCACCGAGTATTAGGTAGTAATAGGTTTACTCACCGAGGCTGCATATTGGGGCATTCATGAGTTGGTGGTGTTTATGGACTCTCAATTATTGGTTTGTCACCTAAATCACTTCTACACTATCAGAAACCCTACCCTTATCTGCCTCTTTGGAGGGTGCGTCTGTTAGAAAGGTCATTTGATTTCATTACTTATAGGCATATCCCTAGGTCTAATAATGCGATTGTTGATTCATTGGAAAATTTCATCCTAGACTGGCATATTGACCACTCATAACTCATTAAAGATAAACATGGTTAATCATAATGTAAAATAAACAATAGAAACATGTAATACTCATGTAAATAAAATCATCCTTTTGAAACCATATGTAAACACTAGGATCAAGTCTGTATATATATATATATATGTGTGTGTGTGTGTGTGTGTGTGTGTGTGTGTGTGTGTGTGTGTGTGTGTGTGTGTGTGTGTGTGTATGTATGTATGTATTTATGTATGTATGTATGTATGTATGTATGTATGTATATGTATAAAAAGTGTTTTTACAAAAAATATGGTCATGAGAACCCATCTGAAGCATGGTGGCTTTCAGGAATACAAAATGATACAAAAATCCTGAAGCTAGCTAAGCTTTCAGGGATACAATGTGAAAACCACTCTAATGGTGCTTGTGGTAACACATAATGGCCCTTGATACCATGTGTAGCAAATGACTGAAATAGTGTGATACCCCCGTGGTCATCAATAGTAGCGTATGAGATATCTAGAGTCAATCGATCCAGTTTCTCCTCGATCTCTATGAGATCATCATCACCTCTGTGAAAAAAGCGAGCTCCTACTCGTCTATCCATTGGGGAGGATCCCCTAGGCTGTGCATCACCAACATCTGCATGTAAAAATTCAGGTCTTGTTATCATACATAAAAATCGTAAAACATGAAAAACATAAAAACATAATCAACATATTAGGTTTTGCTTCTTACTGATGTCACCCCACTGTGGACAAGGTGGTAGTGGTAGGTCAGGATATCTTGTGAAGCCAGTCCCTGCATATGCATAATCCTCAATCATGAGGATCTTGTTAGCACCATATTTGAAATGATTTTGGATTACTAATGGCTTTGGGAAATGACCGTATTTAAAAATACCATGAAGGATCCCTTTAAGGTATCTGGGGCACATGAAGCATTCATGGTGGACCGTGAGATGATGAAGGGGTTTTGAATCCATGGTGGTGGACCATTTTACCTTTGGAGTAAGCAGTGGAAAAAATAAGGTAAATAAAGTCATGAATCGATGGGTCAGATCCAAGAAGCTAAAGATCAATGGCAGATGGAATTTCTGCGGGACGGAGATGAGAGGCAGAGTGCAGTCTTAGGATTTGTTGAATGTGGTAAATGGAAGCAATATTGGAGAGCTGAGATTGATCCAACATTAGATCAACGATGATAATACTTTCCGCGCAGTGAACGTGCTTGACCAAAGAAATTTTTCCAAATCATGGAATTTATTAAAAGGAGAAATATTCGGACGACTAAGATAAACGCAGAGATAGATCTGTGGTCATGCTCAATTCTGAGATATGAACTAGCACAGACAGGGTTGGGATTTCAATATGCAGAAATTTGTAGGGTCCATAAGGATCGACGGTTGCGAAGAGAGATCAATCTTGATCAATGGATAGGAGACATTCTGCAATCAAAACTTGGTCACTCGATCAAAGGAAAAAGGATCGACAGAATGTTAAATTTCTCAGGGATAAATGGTTTCGATGAGGGTAGCTTGGAGATTGACGGTCTATGTTGATTTCCCCAAAACAAGCTTCACATATTGATAGTGTTGAAAATTTGGTATGGAGACCATGTAGATCAAAGGATCAGATTGCAAAGAAAAAGGATCTACCGTACAGGTTGTAGGGAGGCACACGACAATTACACAGTATAGAAAACCATTAAAGAGTCTACGTGGAGTTGAAAAGGGTTTTTTTGTTTCCAGATCTTTGAGGTTGACAAATTCCCTGGCTGCATACATATCAGAGAACTATGATAAGTGATAAGGTATGCTCCCTAATACTTCCTCAGTACTATCTAAAATGGATAAAATATAAGAGATTGAGTTATTAGAGGTGGGGGATACTAATGGATTAGGGGTTATTGGTTAGAAGGATGAAGAAATTTTCATGGATGAAAATGCCGAAATATTTGATACTATTCTATTGAGCGAGATAATTGAAATCGCTATAGGTAAATTGGAAGCCCTTAAGGACCAAGGTAGCGATACATGTGGTGTGTTTAGATCCTTTTTCCATTTTTTCTTTATACACCAGACCCCCCATTGCCCCGAGTTCGTTGAATGGTGTGCAAACAGTTTTTCTTCCACTGAAGGAGTCATCATGAATAATTTCAAGTCCAAAATCCTTTTCCCTATTTAGGCCCCTGACATTCATAAAGCCCTCCATGTCCCAGACAAATTTACCCACACATCCCAAGAATACGAGGAAGAGAGTATTATACAATTCTTTCAAGAGTCCACACTCAAAAATAAGGAAGATTTCCTTAAGTCTTGTTCAAAACTTGATGTTGAAGTTATCAGTCTATCTTACCCCATTGACCTGAGTCTGTTTAACGAAGAAAACCAGTGGTGCGTAACCTTAGCTAGTCAGTTTACAGGTTTAGATACCAATGGCTGTGTCATTGAGCCATTATTGAGCCTGATGTTTGTCTTGAGTATTTGTCTTGTCGAACCTGAACTTCTAGGACAATCCTTTCAGTCTTATTGTCTTAAGTTTGATGAGTTTCTAGCTAAAAACATTCGTTCTCAGCTAGCTAACTTCCACTGCACCAGAGTGTTCAGATTTCAATCCTTTTTATTGAGATTGTTCTTATCTTATAACTAAGATAATTCACAGGCACCTGGGTTAGTGATTACTGATGACATGACCAAGAATTATTGTGAATTCATGAACTCTTTGATGGCAGAGATATATGAAATCTTATTTCAAGAAATATTTCCCAAAGTGTTGGTGGAGATGAGGGAAATGATGCAGCTATATCCTAGTAAGAGGGTAGGAGATTGGTTCCTCACAGAATTTAAAATAGTTATAAGACTATATGGTTTTGTGCATCAACCATATGTCCTCCTAGCTATTTTGACAGTCATGATTGCTTCCTTGGAATTGATTAGACAAAGGCTCACTTTTGAAGAAGAACATATTCTGAGTTTTAGGAAGAGTTCAGGTATTAATTTTCCCTGGGGGATAGGACCATACACTGTCAAAAATAGAACGGCCCTGCCATTGATGGATAGTCTTCTCAAAAGAATGGGATTATCTTTGGGACAGGACATAAATTACGACCCACACCAGATAATTTCCAAAAGGAGACAGGCTAATAAGAATAAGTCTTTCAAGTAGACATAAATATCTGGACTTAGAGAAGCAGCAAATTGGGAAGATTATCCTAACTATGCCACAAAGGATATCATCATGGAACAAGAATCTACCTCATCCCTTCCTGAAAACAATTCTTCCCAAATGAACATGTCTAACATAGTTGCGATGGCGGGAAATGTCTCATCGTTGGTCAATTTTTCAAAAAATACCAAGAAGAGAGAACATGCAGAGCCCATGGATACTGATGAAATAGATACTGCTAGCACCCCAAAAAAGCAGAAGGTGGAACAAAAACAGCAGATAGTGTAGGTGAATAAAGGAAACATGAGAGGGAAGATGGAGAAGAGAAATGAAAAGGAAAAACAAAAGAAAGAAGAGCCCATAACATTTGGGTTAGAACTTCAATAATATGTATTTGATGGACAAACACCAAGCATGTATGCATCTAAAGAAGATTGGTTGAATACTTACAAAGAGAAGGGTGGTAAAACTTATGATGAGATAGTGAAGCTATATGAGGAAATAAAACAATTACCCAGTCCATATGTAGCATTGAAGACTATCAAGGATCATGCTACAGACACCCTAAGTCTGGCCATGACAATGGGAAATAAAGTGTCAGAGGTTAGAGTGAACCTAGAGAAAGTTCCTACTCTTGATATCATACACCTTAATAGAGAAATTGGTGATATCCTGAATACCAGATTGCTAAAGGATACTTTATTGATATCCAAGCTGGAGTCAAGTAAAACAAAAACTCAAGACCTCTTGAGGAAAGTAAGAGTTGAAAACAAGGCCCTTAAAGTCCAATTTCAAAATTTTGTCCAATTTCAAAATTTTCAGGATTAATTGGTGAAGGTGGATGGATAGGAAGATAAGGGAGCATTGGATCAGAAGTTGCTGGATGAAAAATAAAAGGAAATTTAGGTGCTTAAAAAGAAGTTGAAAATTCCTTCTACCTAGCTCATTCAAACAGCTGAGTTGACTAAATTTGAGAAGGAAAAGGAGGATCTAAATATTAAGATGACTGATTGCAATGCCAAACTTTTGAATCTCAAGGAGAAAGAGAAACAATGGGAGAAAGAAGCTAAGGTGCTAAAAGAAAGTGAAGAGAATTTAAAGGTTAAGCTAGCAACCAAGGAAAAAGAGCTACCAGAGAAAGGTGAAGTAGTGGAATTTCCAGCCATTATGCCTAATGTAGAGAGAGACACCACTTCCTTGCCTAACGCTATGTCATAGGTAAAACTAAGGTATGTGGAGCTTACAGGGTTAAAGCTGCAAAATAAGAATTTGGAGGACATGGCTTCGAAAAAGTAAGAAGAGAAGAAGAATTTAACATAAAGATGACAGGAATTGCTAGATCAAAATCACGGGGGCTTCACTTGTTGGCCAATATCCTATCACGTTAGTTCATATTGTGGGTTTTAAAATGATAAAAAATTGAACCAATATATTGCAGGTATTAGGGGGATGAGGGGTTTAAGGTGAGGGGTGGGTAGGGTGGTTTATAAGGATTGAGGTATAAAAAGGGGTGGGAACGAGGTTTTAAGTATTGGGAGGGGGTTTCAACAAAAAGATTTTGGGTCAATATCTCTCGAAATTAAGGGTATTCTTTAATATCCCATGATTGCACGTGCTATGTGAGAGGTTCACTGAGTGAAGTCCCCGTGATCAAAATTCCAAGTTAAACAAGCAAGTGATTGGCCAAATGGCCCTGCAGGGATGCTGGCATATGATCTGGGATAAAATCATTTTAGAAGCCATTAGTTCAGACCTTATTTAGATTTCATTGCAGATTAGGAGGATGCCTTGGAAATAAACAAGAAAAAGGTTTCGATAATAAAGGGAGAATTGCACAAGATATCAGTGGGGGTAGCTCAAAATGCTGTCAATTTTTTAAGCAACTTATCAGAAGAACAAACGAACAGGTATGGTATCCAAAAGCTGTTATTTCTAGAGCTAGAAAAGTGGTTAGAAAACATAGGATGCTGGACATTGCACATGCTAAGATTGATATTATAGATCACAAAGTCAAATAGGTGATTGAGTTATTTAAACCACTAGTAAGAAGGGGGATTCCTTTCTTTTGGGAAGAAAAAGAACCCTTGTTGACTCAGGAAGAGTATATAGAGAGATTAGTCCTTCGTAGGGCTGACCATAGGCAATTTGGGGATATGCAGCACACCTTGTTGGGCCCCATTGTGTTTGAGAAATTGGCTGGAGAATTTGAATTATTATCTGATTTTAAAACCTCCTGTGCTACAGTGCCTCATTTCTCATACACAAAGAATATGGAGCTCAAAGTACTAGCACATGACATGACCGTTGCATCTTTTCTCGGTCCAGATCTATGGAAGTCAATTCAATTGTATGGATCAAAGAAATTAAATATACAACCTTAAAGATATCAAGGAAGGAAACACAAAGAGTTTTCCTCAAGACATACCTATTCATAGTCACCTATCTCATATTTTGTACAACTGTCATCAGGTCTGAGACATTATAAATTTACCTCATCGCAGAAGGACAAAGGGTGGGTTGTTTTTGAGCTTATGATATTGTTGTATTTCCTTTTGAATTAACACAAGTTTTAGAGCTATATTCTGGATATATGCATTTACAAGAATTCTTGTGTGTCTCTCAATTGCAGTTTGTAACTTTCTTTCCTTTCATGTGCATGTTTTTCCTGTTGTCTTTTACATTGTGTTGTTATTCATATCGTATACTTAGTGTCTAATGGTTGGGAATTCATAATCATATGCTCCAACCATTGTCTCCAGTATTAAGCAAATATTTCTCCCAAAGCTGGCGTGGAATTCATCTCGGTGATGCTCTGCGCTAGTGGATTGTCATGTTTCTGCTTATACCACCAGACCCCAAATATAACAACTGTGATTGAGGAACTACCTTGCTCCTGTGATCATTATCCTATGTATATCACCCTGTATCCTTGATATTTTGACTCCATCGCCCAAGGTATCTCTGTTTCATTGCCAGCCACCGATAATTGATATTCATTTTGTGACGATATATATGGCCTTGTTTTACATTTGTGAGAGATCCCTCTCTGGAATTGGAGATTCCAACTACCTTTCCTAAAGTGGTTTTTTTGTTACCTGGGAACAAGCCTTCACAACCTTTGGTAAATTTCCAGTGCTAACAAATTGGCGCTATTGCCAGGGACGAAAGTGCATATCAGCCCTGGGAGGAATGACAAGGATTGCAAAGTTTCAAGAGTGAGATTTTTGTGGGAAAACAAAAGTTTCTACATTCACAAGAAGGTTGTGCATTTCCCTGGCGAATCCATGTTCATTTTGAGCAGTATTACGTGAGACATCCTAGCTTTCAAGAGAGCACATACGAGAGGTAATCCTAATACTGAAACTTTGCAAAGTGTGGAAAATCCAGAAAGAATACTTAGGAATAGAAATAAAGATAAAGTGAATATTACTCAGTTTGATACATCATCAGCTCAAGACTTACATAAGATACCATAGTCTGAATGGGAAACTAGTGTTGAAAAAGTATTGTCAAAATCAAAATTTGAGTCTGACCTAAAGAAAGTTGAGACTAACCTTAGTAGATTGGAATCATATATTCTTGACGCTTTGTGGTTAAACCTTAAGACTTCAACGAAAAGTAAGAAAACTTCCCCTATTCTTCAGAACTTTCAGTTTCCCAGCTCCCAACTTGTTCTAAATCCTCCAGCTATTCATCCTGCACCACCTGCTCCTAACCCACTTGTACTGATGGTTGCGGCTAGGTTTTCTCCATTGGCTTTACCTGCAACACTACATGACCTTCCTTTGAACTATGCCCAAAGAATTGCACTGTATGATGGAGAAGGGAATGTTTCTGCAAGGTACCATGTAGGGAAGTTTGATGATTTTATAGATCTAGAGGAAGTAGATCATGAGGATGTCAAGATGAGACTGTTTGCACAAAGTTTGTTCGGGGAAGCCAAGAAATGGTATAAAGATTTACTTGCTAGGTCTATCCCAAACTTTGTAGGCTTTCAAACGATATTTCTGTAAATATGGGATGATAATCAGAGTCCATTATAAGTCTTGTCCCAGTAAAATAACCTCAAGAAGGGAGGTTTTGATTTAGTCCATGATTTTTCCAGTAGGTTCATGAGATTCTACAATTCAATACCTAATGATATCAAGCCTGCACCTAGTGCTGCTAAACTTCATTATGTCGAGGCCTTTGACAATGATTTTGCTTTGTTGTTGAGAGAAATAAAATTATCTACTCTTCCTGCTATGTTTACAAATGCATTAGAAGTAGAATCCAATATAATGGCATGTGGGAAGATCAAACAAAGGGAATATGTTGATAGGAGGAAAGGTAGAGAAGAGATTCCCTCCACCTCTGCTGTTTCTTCACCTAATGATGTAAAGTTTGAAATGATGCTGAAAGAAATGGAAAATATAATGGACAGGCTAACTATGGAGGCCAGATCAGTGATTCGAGAATAGAATGAACCCTAGATCTGAAATCCCAATTTTAGAAGGGCCATTCCTCCCCCACCCCCACATAATATACAAAGAGACATGAGAAATCCAAGGAACCAAGAATGATCAGCAGATAAGGCCACCATTTCCCAAAAATTATGTAGATGACAATGATCATGTAGAGTCTATTGAAGACCATATTCATCATTTTGGTGATATATATTCTAAAATCTATTTGACTGAAGAGGAAAATAATATGTTTGCACCAAAAGATGATAATAATTTGGAGGGGGAGTTGGAACAATATCATAAGCGGTATATGCACACCATAGATGATGTTAAAAATATCAAACCAAAAGGCAAAGATGTTGTTATAAATAAAGGAAGACTAAATCCAAATCCGCCTTCCAGCAATCAAGTAAATACAGAGAAAATAAATGAAAAACTAAAGGAACCTGTTGGTCCCAAGGAAGTTGAAGATAGAACTCAAAAAATAAAAGAACCAAAACAAACAACACCTATGGATGTAGATAAAAATTCCTCAATGTTTAATCTACAAAGTGAACTTGGTAAGATGAAAATTTCAATTCCTTTTAATGAGTTACTCAGAAATCAGGAATACAAGAACACAATAACAAAAATGATCAGTAATCAGGGAGAAACTCACCCAGATATGTTGGAACTAACAAACGACAACCCTACTATTATCTTGGGGTGTAAGATTGATAGTGTGGATAGTGAAGATGAAGAAGTACCACCTTTTTATATGAGTTTAAATGTGCATGACATGGTATTGCATAATTCTATGCTAGATTCAGGTGCTTCACATAATCTAATGCCTAAGGGAGTGGTAGAAAGTTTGGGGTTGGAGATTACAAGGCCTTATAAATATCTATATTCTTTTGATTCTAAAAGGGTTAAATGTTTGGGTTTGATAAAGGACATGGTCGTGTCTTTGAATAATTTGCCACCTAAAACTATGGTCATGGATGTTGTCGTGGCTAATATCCCCCCCAAATTTGGAATTTTGTTGTCAAGATATTGGACCTCAAAGTTAAAGGGAAGTTTACAAATGGATATGTATTATGCTACAATTCCTGTTCGAAATGAGAATAAAAGTTTGTACAATGAAGAAAGATCACCTTATGTTGTAAGTAGCCAAGATCAACCACAAATTCACCATGTTTACGCTGCTAATACAAACTTGGGGTCATCTATTTTTTTCAACGATGTGTCTCCTTGTGTTTAAAAGGTTGTTGTGCCAAATAAATGTAAAAAGGATAAAAAGGAAATGAGTGAACAATAAGCGTTGCAGAGGAAACAGAAGGAAGAGGGAGTGTGGAAGATGTATCATTGATGGATCTATGGCCAAAGTGGGTGTTGGCGCTGGTGTGTATATAATCACTCCCATCAGATATTTTAAAGCTTATTCTTACAATATTGTTTTTGAATGTATTAACAATGTGGCAAAATATGAGGCGTTGTTACTGGGTTTGCATACTTTGAAGGATTTGGGAGCTAAAAGAGTAAAAAATTTTGGAGATTCAGAGCTTGTGATAAATTAGGTGAATGGCAGTTATCAGACTAAGCATCCCCAAATGAGAGCTTACAGGAATGAAGTATGGGATATGTTTGGGAATTATTTCAATGAACACAGTGTCCAAGTGACCCCTAGATATGAGAATACAGTGGAAGATTCATTGGCAACTACTTCTGGAAAGTTTGAAACTCCTACGATAGGTAAAAGAAAATACAAGGTTGAAATTATGAGCAGACCTTCCATACTAGACAATACTAAATACTGGCAGGTTTCTAAATATGACATGCAAATTAAAAGGTTTTTAGAACTATCTGGTGAATTTGTGAATACTCGCATAGACGATGAAAGTGCCAACTTTGAGAATCTCTTAGATGTCGATGGAAAGGAAGAAGGGATTGTTGAAACACAAAAGTTGAAAATATCTTTAGGGTGGAAGGATATAGTCCAATTGAAGAGTAATCACATCCCTAGAGGTCTGATTCCCTTAGAGAAACTTTTTGACCAAAACGATTTTGCCAGAGATCCTAAGGTCAAACCTGCTGAAGACACTATTGAAGATAAGAATATTGGTACCAAGGATAATCCCAAAATTGTAAGGTTATCCAAGAAATTGCCTACTAAATAAAAAGATGAATATGTGAACATAATGAAGAAATACACTAATGTATTTGCATGGAGTTACAATGTATTTGTTCTAGGGGTACTAACCAGGGGAGGTAGCACCCCTTCAACCGAAGTGGCTGAGGTGAAGGTAAATTTTTTTTCTCCTATAGTAGACATTATCCTGTCGACAAGGACACCAATCATGGTTGGATCAAAAGGATGAACCTGAACGATCACATGATTTTTTAAGTCAATTAGAGGTGTATTAAAATTCCTTGCAAACTCGTCAACCTACAAGTCTTATATCTCAACTGTGTTTAAATTAAGATGGTTTTCCCTAAGTTTTGGTTCACCCAGAACTTCACTGACTCCTATCAGTTCAAATGAACCGTCTATGTCCAATCTCTGCCTTTGAGGGGGAGATGGAGGTTCCAATGTGATAAGAGGAGGAAGGTTTTGCAACCTTTGTGACCTTCTGATAGGTTGTTCCTCCATGATTGTAAATTTTACTTTTCAAGCCCTAAGGTTGGATAAACACAGACAAACCATAGAGCACTCACTATGAAAATTCCTAAAGTCTCAACAGTCAGAAAGGGTAAAAGATATGCTTTCGCGAAGAAAGTTGAAAGATAGTTTCTTGGCATCCTTGAAGAGATTCTTAGGCACAAGCGAAGGAATCACCCAAATCCCTCCTACACTTTCAACAAGGGTTACCTTCCAATCCTGTCCAAGGTGAACCAGAAATAGCCTTCCGGTTTACATGTCCATAAACCCTAGATGTCAAGAGACTAGAGGCTACCTTAACTATACCAACAATCTGGGGGGACAGTCGTAAGCCTGATTCGTACACATGGGTAGGGTAGCTGAGCCCAAAACTCTATCTAGGACAGAATCCCCAGATGTGTAAAAAACTTGGTTTACATTTTGACAAGGAATCAGAGGGTTATCTCCTCAATCCAATGCCTCCACGTGGCCTCGTGCTTAACTCTCGTTTGAGAGGAGCTTCCCAGATACTATCGATAAAGAGAAGGATTTACCTATTGATTGGTCCACTATGTCTGAATTTAAATACTTATGGGAAGTTTACACTTCCTGTCCCATAAGTCTAGCCTAGGTTAGTAGGTGTATGGCCCTATAAAACAAAAAATTGCTAATAAATTTTAATTATAGCGTTCATTTTAAGGGCTATTTTTTACTTAGAAGGAAAGTGGAGTGAAAGACTATGATGTTATTGACTCGATAAGAAATGTAAAAATAATAGGTGTGTAAATCAATTTCAAAGCAAATGATCCCTACTTAAAACAAGCTTCTCTTTTCTTTTTCTTTTTTTTAATATAAACTGATGAAAATGCAACTAATAAAGAGAAAACTAAGACTACATTTTTGTAATTTTTGAGATTTTATTTAAAAACTGAAAATAAAACTACGATATGCAATTCAAATGCAAAAGCTTCTAATGTTTTCTTTTCACTTTTCAAATTCCTCAAAAACTACTATGCACCTAAATGCAAAATTCTTGAGTATGCTTGAATAACTTAACTGTATAAAGTAGACAAAATGAAGTAAAGTAGATTCATAAAACCAAAGATCCACCACCTAAGGAAGACTTGGAACACACCCAGCCAGGAAGACACAATGAATAGAAATCACTGAAATCATTCAAAGGCAAGTGACAAACCCACACTATTAAAAAATAGAGAGGTATACCCGGTATCTAGAACCCTGATCACTGATTCAGACAACTAGCACTTGGACCTATTACCCAACAAGCAAATCCACTTCAAAATGCTAACAGAAAAACAATCCAAACAATAAAAGCTCAAGGGCTTAATAAAAAGCACAAATTATGGTTAATAGGGTCATCAAACTTACAGTGCAATGCCAATACTAAATACCACTAAGCAAAACAAAATCCACAGAAGGACAGGGACAAGCAAACCCTGACCCAAAAATTTTGTTGGTCAGGCTTGTACGCAACTGTGTACAAGAGCAACCAGCGTACTGTACGCGACTGTGCAATAGAGAAACCCAGGTACACAGACCTGTGTACGTGACTGTGTAGCACAGTAACCCACGTACAGGAGTTAAATTTTTCAAAAAAGAGAAAAATTATAAAGGTCTTCAAGCACCACTGCAAGTATGAACCAAGACAAGACACCACACATTGAATCAAAGCAAAGACTGGGCACGGATCTACAGAGTTAACCCATAGTAGTTTGGGCTCCCCAGCAGAGTCGCTAGTTCTGTTGTTCAGGAATAAACACTCTAATAACCTAGGGTCTCGGGTTACCAACTTGCTTCTAAAACTTGTAGACAATTAGCTTTAGTTAAGTATAGAAAGGAAATAGGAAGAAATATTGGACTCACCTGATTACCAATGGTTGATCCAAGCTTTATCTTCTTCCGCTCTACTTCTCTCCAAAGATTTAGGGATGCACCTCCTTCACCTGCAAAGAAAAAATTCTCCAAGTAAAATATTATACATGTATATATAACAAGTTAGATAAAAAACATATATAGTGCTTAATAAAATATATTCATCAAACCCTAATAAATGAAAGAAACTCAACACAATGTTGGAAGAAGAATTATCTTTATTAACAATCAGTGAATGATATAAGTGTACAACCCAATGCCTAAGACAAGGATTCCTCTGCAACCAAAGGAATCTGAGTTCTGCTTCTCCAAGACTCCTGAAGATATACCACCAGCATAACTTTGCTCTCCAAAAAAATGTTTGATTAATGCCCTCCCCAAGGCCTCTATTTATACTTTGGGAAATAGAGTAGTTTCAAAGGTTGAGGAGGTTGAGACAGTTGAGATGGTTAATGGTTAGGGCTCAAATAATCTCCGTTAATCATGATTTATATTTTTTAATGTGGAATGGAGGTGTACACGACTATTAATATAGGCAACCCACGTATGACATGCGACTTGCTTAAAGGAAACCTGCATATAGATCTGTACGTGGGTTGCAATGGGAATAGTCGCGTATAGTACATGATTTGTCAACAGGAATAGTCGCATACGTACGCAAGTTTCAATGAAGATAGTTGCGTACGGAAATCAACACTTAGAAAAATAAAATGGCAAGTTGGTTGAAGGATAAATGCATCTCATGTCATTCCCATCTATAGTGTTTCACAAACTTCAATCCTAAAATGTCCTTTTGTGTACCAACATAAGGAATTGTTAGCACTCGGATGGAGAAGTTCCATTTGGGTTGATAACAGGCCTCGAAGAGTATGACACTTCCATTATACAACATACTATTCCAATAAATCCTGGAGAAAAACCATTTAGGTAGAAGCTCAGAAGAATTAACCCAATTTTGTTGCCTATTGTTGAGAAGGAGATCAAAAAATTGTTTGATGCAAAAATAATTCTAACTCCAAGATTTTTGAAATGGGTTGCTAATTTGGTGCTCGTTAGGAACAAAAACGGAGAAATAAGACTATGTGTGGATTTCAGGATTTTAAATATAGTCTTCTTGAAGGACAATTACCCTTTACCGAAGATGGACCAGATCTTACAGAAAGTGGTAGGTTCATAAATAATTTCTACTATGGATGTGTTTTTAGGTTACAATCAGATAAATGTACTACCTAAAGATTAGGAGAAAATTTCTTTCACCACACCTTGGGGCACCTTCATGTATGCAAAGATGCCTTTTGGTTTGATGATCGTAGGAGCCACTTTCCAATGTGCTATGGATATTTCTTTTTCAGATGAAAGAGATAAGTTTGTGGTGATTTACATGGATGATATTAATGTATATTCTAGGTCTCATAAGGAGCATATCAGGCATTTGGAAAGGGTTTTCCTTAAATTTAGAAAGTATGGTATTTCATTAAATCCAAGGAAGTCAAACTTTGCTCTAGAAGAAGGAAACATTTTGGGGATCATTATCTCCAAAGAAGGTATAAGGATTGATCCAGAAAGGGTGGGTGCCATTTTGAAGGTAGAAGAGCTAAGAATTAAGAAGGAAGTACAATCTTTCATTGGACAAGTAAATTTCTTGAGGATATTCATCCCTAGCTTTGCTGAGATCCTGATGAACATTACCCATATGCTGAGGAAAGATCATGAGATAAATTGGACAATGGAATCTAAGAAATCTTTTAATGATATAAAACAAGCCATTTTAGAAGCTCCTGTGCTGGTGAGTCCATATTTTAATAAGGATTTTTTAGTATTATCATATGCTTCAGAGCATACCGTGGTAGTTTTTTTTCTACAGAATAATGATCAAGGTGAGGAACACCCTATAGCATTTTTTCAGTAAGATATTAAGAGATGGAGAACTAAAATATGATATAATGGAAAAACAAAAATATTCTTTGGTTAAGGCTTTAAAGGATTTCGGGATTTACATTCTCCATTCACATATAATTTCCTACGTTCCTAGCAGTGTGGTGAAGAGTATACTTACACAATCAGATCTAGAAGGGAGAAGAGCTAAATGGATTGCAGTACTTCTGGAATATGACATAGAAATCAAACCCACAAAGTTGATTAAAGGACGGGGATTGTATAAAATGATGACTGATTCTCATTGTGATTCTCTACAGCTAAATTTTTTGGCTAGTCAATAAAATCAGTTAGACGCAGATGTACAGGTGATGCCTGATTTTTCTATCTCTCCTTGGTATGCTGATATTGTTTATGAGTTGCAGAATTTACAACCTCCTACAAGGTTAAGCAAAACTAGAACAAGATCTGTGAAGCTGAAGCCTGCGAAATTCTGTATTTTAAATCAACACCTATATTGGAAGGATCCAGGTGGTATATTGATGAACTTTCTTCTAGAAAATCAAGATCAGCAAATAACAAGGGAGTTCCATGAAGGATACTGTGGGGGGAATCATTCTTGGAAAATAGCTTCTAATAAAATTCTGAGAGTAGGATTTTATTGGCCTTCATTGTTTTCAGATGTGTATAAAGAAACCACCAAGTGTCATCAATGCCATGTTTTTTATGGAAAGAGGAAAGTGGTTTCACTCCCTCTCAACCCCATATCAATAGAAGCACCTTTCCAGCAATGGGGGTTGGATTTCATTGGGGAGATAAACCCTAACTCTTCAGGACAATATTATCAGGAATATAGCACCTTCTGCAGACAAAAGTTTCTCCTCTGGTTTGAATGGTTCAGATCCAAAACAAATGAGTAACAACTAGGTTGAAGACTTCCCCTGAAAGCTATAGATGCCTAGAATAAAACTCTGATGAAAGACCTGTAGACCTACATAAGCACATCAAACATACAACAACATCAAAGATACCAGAAAACTATCTATAGATGCATATTAGTGACTAAGGAATCCAATAATATATATGTGATTATAACACAATAGATATATGGCAAGGAAATCAAATTTTCATTAATAGATGAATGAAAGAGATTACAACTGTTTTGCCTTAGTGTCAATGCACTCCTTCACAAGACTAGCACCTCATCCCCAATAGCTCCTACTTGCTCCTCTATGCTCTCTAATGGATTAGGCCATGATGTTAATTCAACAGCATAACTTTACTTCTTTCTTCTCTCCCCAACCATGGTGTATGAGCTTGTATTTATAGGGCTCAAAGGGATAGGAATGGTTGAAAAATTGGTGGGTGAGGTGGCCATGAGATCCTCAAAGGAAGGATTTCGAGCTTAACTGACCCAGATGAGTAGGGATAAGGCTAGACATGAGGCTTTAGTTCTAGAAGCTTTGTGAAACCTCCATTTTTCACTTTTTACCAAGGGCACCGCATATACTCCCTTATGACAGAGAGGTGATAGGTGAGAACCGCTCCAACAAAAAAGGTTAAAGGCAGTGGAATCGCTTGGTTTCAACATAACTTGGGCAGTGCTGCATAAGGTATCGTTTATCTGCTTAAGCGTAAGAGCGGTGCTAAAGTTTTGGATATTGAAACCAACATCTAGAGCATTTTTAACTTCAAGTTTGGGATTGAAAATATCTGTGTTAGGGAGCCTATCACATGCTGGTGACAGAATTTGAGTGTAACAAAATTCCCCCCAAAGCATGAGGCTAGAGGGGTACGATAGGCAAGAGATTTGATAGAGAAAGTTATCACTTCGAGGTAAGATCCAGCTTGATCGGAGAGTGTCATAGAGTAGGCATATGCAATACATCAATACTTTGATGCATGAATAAATGTAACCTCATCATGGTTGCATATTAATACAAGGCAGATCCATGAGAGGAATGAACAACCATGGCTACTAGAATACAACATAGATCCATGTGATAAAGGACTCAAACTTGGACATAGCTACCAAATATACAACGTATATCTATGTCATACATATGCAATTTTGAGCATAGCCACGACCATACAAATGTGGATCCATGCTGGTACTTCATACAATATACTCCATTGCAACCTGAGGAGAAAACTATGAGTGCTTTTAACAAATACCTAGGGTCTTCATCTCATGTTCCACAAAGTACGATTCTAACCATGTGATTACAATGTTCTGAAGTCGAAAACAGTAGAAACCACTTGATTACTGGTCAATGATGTGAACCGTTAACAAGTGCGAGGGAAATCACCATTGATGTCAATGATTCCCAAGGTACACCAATATAATATACTGAGTGTGAATAGATGTTTTGATGTCGAACACCTAGTGGAATCTTTCAATCAAAGGTCAATGATGTAAACTTATGTCGAGAGCGAGAGAATTTGCCATTAAGGCATACAGATCTCAAGGTACTAACTTTGTTTCTAAGACTATTTCCTGGATGATGAGCTGATGTCAACAGGAATAGTCTCGTCGAAGGAGGGCCATGATGAATCCCACATTGACGACATGAAACTTGGAACAAAGTTTTGGAATGTTGTAGATAATGTAACCATAGGATTGACTCAAAGTACTGACACAAAGGATGTTTTAACTACAGGGGTAAACTTCTTTCTTTCCTTTGAACATTGGGTGGCACGATAAGAGACTTGGAAGCATGACTAGACCAGATGGACACACAATATGACTGTGGAAAATGCATTCTTTTGAAAGACTCAAAGGAGTGACATGACTCATGAAAGTGGATCAACTTGTAAACCAACTAAATACCCAATTAACTGAATGAAATGCATACAAGTGCCATGTTCAAAGGTGACAAACAACTGCCATTGGATTTGCAAAATGATTCCATTTCCTTAATTTCCCCATCATGATTGATGAGTTCCTCTTTTTTTTTCTACGATTCCAAATAGGGTAACAAACACTCAATTTATCTCATCCAAAGATAAGTTCATTCCCATATATTTCACGAACCTAAGAAAGGAGGGGTTCGTTCCCAAAAAAGGGTCTCTCAGTGTTTAGTTTAACGAGTCCGATGAAAGAAAACTCAGTATAGTTCATGTTTAGAGAGTCTGAACGAAGACAAAAGAAAACTCCAAAAGGTCCTTTTTCGTATGATTTAGTCTCTAGGGCCTGAAAAAGTATAAAATAATACCCGAGAGAACTCTTCCAGTCATGGTTGGCTGGAGTGTTCCTTTTTTGTAAATAGTCTATCCGAACTGAAAAAGAGATAACCTACTGTCGGAGAGACGAATCTTCAAATACTTTTATGAGTATGAAGAAGACAAGTACTCAACAATCTTTTCATATTTAGGGAGTCTGAAAAGAGCTTAAAGGAGACTCCATTAGGTCTCTTTTTACGATGAGAAGTTTTACAAGCCTAAAAAGAATCAGAAAAAGACTCAGAACTTTGATACTAAGTTTTGAAAAGAATGACCGAAGTGTCAAAATAAATGCTCGTGGAATTTTTTCTTTTTATGGAAGTATGAAAAAGTTAAAAACAAAATCCTCATAGACTTTACTGCTTCCGTTTCTACCCCTGCATGACACATTAATTTCTCAAAAAATGACTTTAGTGGACTATATATATGGATTTTATAATAATGATGATTTTAAAATATCAACATAGCATTAGAAAACCCTAAAAATAGATATAAAAGTCATTTTAAATAGTAAAAATCAAACCATTTTACTATTTCCCACTTGGTGAGAGCATTTTGGTGCAAATTTGAGCTAGATCTTTAGTCGAAGATTCTGGGAGATTCTACCATCCGATTCGAGTGCCGTCAGTGGTAGGTAAATGGCAAAACCTTAGCCTTTATTTTCAAAGAATCCATTTTTTTATTTTGTGAGAGTATTGGGCTGTTTTAGGCAAGCCCTAAACCTCAGGTGCGGGCACCGCTCCTACCCCTTATGGGATAGGCGATGCACCGTGAGAACCATGCAACCTCAACTGCACTCAAGCAGTGCCACCACTCTGTGCAAACGGAGCTCAGGCAGTGCCGACCGTGAGTGGGGAAAAATGAATGGATAAGCAAGAACACAAGTTTTTAACTGATTTTAATGATTGATTGTGTTTCTAATTGGTCCATTAATTGTTTTTGGTAGGTTCCAAGCGATAAAAAATGGTTATATGTAAAGAATGACAACACGATGATGATGATGATTTTGCCAAGAGAAATGCGAGATGCATAGCCACATTGAGAAATTATGGACTCCTCAAATTCTTCCGCACACCTAGCATGGTGTCTCATAAGTGATTATTGGAGTATATCTTCCATATGTGGAACCCAGAGAAGCAATACTTTGAGGTAGGAGCCCATGTGTTGACTGTTGAGGTAGAGGATATCTACTTCTTGACTGGATTATCGAGACAGGGTGCTCCGATTTCATTGACTAGTTCCCATGGAGTGGATGTGACTACCCAGGAGTTGATTGAGCGTTACTTCCTTTCTGGTACTAGAACTTTGGGGAAGAAAATTCCCATTAAGGCAGTGAGGGATGATCCTCTCTGTACTCTTCTTTTCACTATGTAGAGGCTGGCTAGGAGTTAAGGGCCTCAACAGGCTTCTAGGGCACACATGTTATACGTGATAGAGGCTATGGAACCTATTGTCTTTAACTGGGCAGAGGCATTACTATGGTCTTCAATTACTAGCTGACCAAGTGTCAATAGGGAGAGCTGATACAGTTTGGCTATGGTTCCTTCTTAGCCTATTTATTTTTTGAGCAGGTCCCTCATTTGAGGCCCCAAGTGGTTTTTACTGAGTAAGGGACGAGAGACCCTCGTATGCTGAGGTGGGTCAAGATCATGGCCCATACAGGAGCAGGCAGAGGGAAAGTGAAGTTTGGGGCTCCATTTTTTCGTTGGCTGAACGATCAGATCCTCATGGTCGAGGATTACACGTATGCAGGTACAAATTTCATAGGTGACCCTGACCTACCACTTCCACCTAATGGAAAATGGGGAGACATGGGTAAGAAACAAAATCCTAAGATGGCAATTTGTATTTTTGTATTTTTAATGTTTTTTATTTTTTATGTATAGTAACAAGACTTGAAAATTTCCATGCAGATGTTGGAGTGGCATGACATCGGGGATCTTCCCCACTAGACAGACAAGCGGCAGCTCAGTTTGTTCAATGAGGAGACTACCTGATAGGAGAGTTGGACGAGAACCTAGAGAGGTTGACTCTGGATATACTCGATGTGATACCAGAGGCACACAACAGGAGTGCCAAGACATTTTAGCCATTTGCTACATAGAGTAGTGTAGGCTGTCATATGCTACCATGAGCATCACTAGACAGTTCTACATGATGTATTACTGAAAGCTGATATATCTTCAGGATTTTGTATGATTTTGTGCTGCCTAAAAGCCAGAGTGCTTCAGATTCACGTCCCCATGCCTCCGACCGGCAAGGAGGATGTGACTAAGAGCTTTATCAGGCCGGGCTAAGAGCCCATGAACATGTGCAGGCTTAAATATTGCCTAAGTCATAATGCTTAAACATATGCATTGAACTTAATTATGCACATTTAAGAAATTAACATGCACAGATGCAATTGTCTACCATACACAGCGGAAAACAACATTCATTCAAGCAAGCATTCTTCAAGATGTTCAAACAACATGCATTCACACATTCATTACTTCCACATGTTCATCATTTTCATTATCAGTAAATTAAGAATTGCAGAGGTAAAATGTACAAGATCACTTATCTTATGAAAGAATTGCTCCGCAACCAGCTACGTCGCTGCAACGTTCCACCCAACCATAGGCCAGCATGATCCTTAATCTCTCAGCAGCGCTGCCACCCCCAAGCTGGGCATGATTCTCCAAGGAATAAGGGAACTAGCAGGCTTACACATAGCCAAGATACACAAAACACATAGCCAATCCAACCAAGTTGGGTTTATCAGGCCAATAAGGAGCTGAAGAAGGCAATTGCTAAGCTGGTGAGCTCCTTACAGAGCCAAGAACACCCACACCAAAACTAGCCTGACCTCTAAGACACCCATCCACACCCAACACAAGGAATCAGTCCCTTCTCTGCTACACAGTCCCTCAGGCCCTGCATTCCCTTCCAGTGCTATTCAGGGGTGATGGAGAAGAAGGCCAGCCCTCTAGTTCTATCTGTGTGGTTTCTAACACCAGGTTTATCAAGAAACCAAGCCAAAATCCTCACTCCTCACACAGTCCAAAGACCAACCATTGCACTCAGGCAACCAATTTAGCTAACACAGCTTGAACAGTAAAAACGAATTACACAGCCCCATACGTAACAGCAAAAACGGCTCACAACATGGGGGAAAACACACAATCCTGTAGCTTATCAGTGAGCACAACTCACAGCAGGGAAAAACATCCCAAATAGCCAGTGCGTGAGACCAATAGTCAGGGAGACAGCCAAAAACGTGAATGGAAAACGCATCAGCAGCTCCAAAAACGTGAGGAGAAAAACCCAGGCCCTGGCATTACAAAAACGACCTCCAATCCATGGGAAAAATGAAGCCAACAGCCAAAACGTGGGGTCCAAAAACACACAGGAAAAACTCCAGCTGCTCCCAAAACGTGAGAAAACTGAAAAACGTGAATGCATAGTAGAATGGCATACGTTTTTGGGCATTTTTCTTGCCAAGGAAGTTAGAACACGTTTTTCAAAAATGGGTCTCTGCCCAATTCGAATTTGGTTGCCCATACTCTTCCCATTCCATGCAATAACTAACTCAACCACATTCTGGCAGAATTAAATGATTGGAGAAAAGACAAGAAAGGTAGTTGACAACTTGGTGGGTTTTCTCATAGACATTTGGCTTTTCCCCATTGGCCCATAGGTTAAATATTTCACCCCCCCTTATCCTTAGAAAATCATGCCCCTTCGATTTAGTTTCCGCGACCGTAGCTGGTTGTGTTTATTTTTATTATAGATGCATATGTACATGATGCTGAAACTTAATATGTGCCACATGCCCCGATATGCCATCGGTGACAATTTAAATCCCAAAAAATAGCATAGTCGATCAATGGCGGGGCCTTGGCCTTTAGCTCCACACCATGATCCTTTACACTATATACATCATATACATCTAATGTAACGGGGTCAAGACCGGGACGTGACAAAGTGATAACCTCAAATGACCTTCCCAATAGACGTACCCTCCAATAGAGACAGAGTAGTATAGGGTTTCTGATGGTATAGACCTGGTTCAAATGACAAACCACTAGCTATGAGTCCATGAAAACTACCAAGTCACGGATGTCCCGAGATGCAGCCTCAGTCAAAATACCTATGACTACTTCATACTCTGTGATATTGTTGGTAGCAGGACCAATACAAACCGCTCCCAAAATGACTAGATCATGTGCAGGGGAATACATAACCCAAGTGGCTAAAGAAAGGTTTAGGGTATGGCAACAAGCACAATCGGCGAAGCCATAAAAATCCATCTAATCTGCATAACCAAAACATGGTATAAATAGTCTAGACACTAAGCTCAAAACCATATTGAAAATACTAAAACACAATGAAAAGTAATACAATGTACATATATACAAGGTACCATACATGAATGATTTAGGCATAGTACCTCTTCGAGTACAACCCATTGCGAGGTTTCCCAAAGGGGACTCTGTCATAGTCCACGAGCTCATAGGCCCCTTTCTCTAAAACCTTGGAAACGATAAAAGGACCGTACCACATTTATTAAAACTTCCATTTTCCTAGCTTATCATGTCTATGATCATAAGTCAGGACTAGGTCACCTTCGTTAAACACACAAGGTTCGATAGATTTATCGTAGTGCACCTTGACACATTTCTTATGTGCCTCATTGACTAAGGCAACATCTCGTCTAGTTTCGTTAACTTTGGTCAAGTATAAAAACCTCTTCTTGGTAGAAGTATTAGGGAGAAGTTCAACAGCAAGTTTCAAAGATGGAATCTGACATTGAATAGGTATGACACCTTTTAGTCCGTATACTAACTAAAATGGTGTAAAACCAGTCCCTATTTTTATTGAAGTTATTTAAGCCTAAAGAGTGGAGAAGAGAGTCTGGTGCCAATTGGATTTGTGATCTCCAACCATCCGATGCAACATATTTTTTAAAACTTTGTTAATGGCATCAACTTGACCATTAGCTTGCGGATAATAGGGAGTTGATTTTTCATGGCGAAAAGCCAGCTTAGCACTTAACTCTGCCATCATCTGATTCCGAAAATGTGATCCGTGATCAGTGACAATAGACTAGGGAACTCCAAACCTAGCTATTACATGGTTAAAAAGGAAGAGGGTGGCAGTCTCACCATCCTCTACATATGTAGGCATAGCCTCATTCCATTTAGTGAAATAATCCATGGCTACTATGATGTAACCATGCCCCCCGGCTGAGGTAGGCTTACAATGCATGAAATCTATCCCCCATTTGGCGAAAGGGCCAATGGAAATGATGGTGTGTAATGGAGCAAGGTGGGTGCTCTTTTTCGGATAAATGCATTGACAGGGTGGGCATTTCTTAACAGCGTCGTGACAATATTTAAAGATAGAAGGCTAGAAATAGCCAGCACGAAGGATTTTCTGAGCTGTAACCATCCCAAAAAGATGACCGCCACATTATCTAAAATGGAAATCATTAAGAACATGTTCAACCTCGTCATGGGTGAGGCATTATTGGAGAATGGTATCTATACCACGTCTATACAATGTATCATTGAGGATAAGATAGTACTTTGCGTGGTGATGAATGCAGCGATGATCATCATGACATATGGTAGGCTGAAAACTCTGTGTCTTGAGATAAATGATTAAGTATCCATACCACAGATCAATTTTTCTTATTAGGAACATAAATTCATCCGGGAATGAATCACTGGGCTCAAAATCCGTTAAAGCACAAGGAAGGTCACACATCAGCTCTGTAAAGACTAATGATTTCTTTGAAGTAACTTTGGCAAACTCAATGTCAAACTCCTGTAGGATGACAATCCATTAGGATTATTTTCCCCCTAGCACCTGACAAGTCAGGATGTAGTACATAGGGTTTTGGTATGCAAGTGCGGTAGTGGTGCAAATCAGGTTATAGTGATGAAAATTTTGGACAGAAATGACCATAGCCAATGCTAGCTTCTCCACACTCAAGTATCGAGTTTCAGAATCATGAAGATTCTTATCGGTGTAGTAAATCACGTGTTCTAGGCTGTTCTGGTCCTCTTGGGTTAAAACCATTCCGATAGTAGTAGTACAGGCAGCAACATACAATATAAAATCCTTCGAGTAATCCAGGGTATTTATCATGGGTGAATGGGTCAGAGCATGCTTAAGATTATCCTGGTCCTAGTCATCCCAAGAGAATGGAGTCTAGAGTATCCTTCTCCATACTCTGGAGTATGGAGCATGCTTAAGATTACGCTGGTCCCGGTCATCCCAAGAGAATGGAGTATCCTTCTTAAGGAGATGCATATAACCATGTGTTTTCTTAGTAGAGTTACAAACAAAACGATAAAGAAAGTTTTCCTTCCCTTGCAAACTTTGGAGTTGATTGGTTCAAACAGGTTGGCTGGGGTAGGTAGAGAGAGTATTGCAGCAATCTTTAATGGATCAATCTGAATACCATCCTTGGAAACTACGAAGCCTAAGAGACGTCCCATCTCAATGCAAAAAGAACATTTGTGTGGGTTCAGCTGTATTTTGTAATGGTGACATCTCAGGAAAATGTATATAATATGTTGAGGATGGTCTTCCCATTGGTGTGAATGTGCAGGGAGATCATCAAGGTACGGCTCCATGATGTTCTTAATGTCGTGAAACTCATAGGACATAGCACGTTGGAATGTGGCCCCAATGTTCTTAAGATCAAAGGGTAAACTTCTGTAGGCAAAGGTCCCCCACCAAAATATACATGTCGTCTTATACTAATTGGTGGGAAATATCTCAATCTGATTGTAGCCGAAAAATCCATCCATAAATGAGCAGATGACACTCCCGTCACAGTTATTGATAATCTAATCGATGTGTGGAGTCAGAAAGTTGTCCTTAGGACAAGCTTTATTCAGGTCTCGAAAATCAATATAGACTCGAATAGTCCCCTACTTTTTGTTCACATGAACGATATTCGACACCCGATTTATCAGAGGTACATGATAGATGAATCCTTCCTTCAGAAGTTTCTTGACTTCGAATTTGATAGCCACAACCTTCCGTGGATGGACTTGTCTCAATTTCTGCCTAGCCAGTCTGGTTGTAGGATAGGTTTGGATCTCATGGACCACAATAGATGGATCTATCCCAGGTATTTCTTCATAAGACCAGGAAAAAATGTTTCGAAACTCTTTAAAAAGTGCTCTATACTCTTTAGTTTCATCTATTGAACAATTTTTCCCAATATGAAAATGTTCAATAGTTCCAAGCTTGACCAATATGTCGATTGGAGTCATTTTGGTAGTGTTGCATAAATTGCCTTCAGACTCAGAATATTGCAACAAGACAGGTGTTTGCAAAACATCGAAAATATCAGTACCCAAGAGAGATACAAAATCATTTTGAATTGGTTTTGGGGAGGAACAAGGATCTATTATGGTGATCCTCCCATACTGATTCATTCATATTCATAATCTATATAATAGACTCGTATGACAGAAAATTCTAGGAGAGATAATCCATAATAGGAAGTGAAGGTTCTAACCAGTAGGGCAGGCAGTACGTATCCAAAGCCATAAGATGAACATCATCTATAGGAACATCGAAAACAAATTGGATGGAATCATAAACTAATTCATGCGGGCTAAGGGAGGATGTTTCAACAACTTGTTTACCCTTAGGATCATATCTAAACGAAGAGATCATATTAACTGTTTCCATTTTTGTGCTAGGGGCTGATGGAAACATGCCCATGAGGGCAGAGTCATACAACATCCCTACCCCAATCGACTGGTAAGGAGGAGGAGACTAACCTAGAAAAGGGACATTATTTTTCATAGGGGTAGTGACATCCGGCGTATAGAAATCAAGTTTATCAATCATCACAATTCTTCCCAAATTAAAAAATTAGAGGGTTCTAAACATCATCGAAGCAACAACAGTCATAGTGTAAAACCAATTTCTTCCTAAGAGAAGATTGTAATCTAATGGGGCATCCACTACTTCCACCTAAATGGAAACAATTCCCCCCTCCTAGATCTACTAAAAGGGTAGGCATGAGGCCATGGGGATGGAAACCTCTTCCATCAAAGGATTTTAGAGTTGTAGGTGATTTTACAAGCTCAGGAGAGCCAATGGCTTTCCAACAGGACAGAGACAAAATGAATATTGAAGCACCTTCATCTAAAACAGTCCTAAAGACCTTTTTCCCAACTACTCTTGTTACGATTTGAAAAGCTAGTTGGTGAGTTAATCTAGGTTTGAGGTTCTCCGAATTGAAATGAATCAGATTCGTGTCACCCGGGTCCATGGCTCCTAAGGCGGTCAATAAGTTTTTGTGTTCTGTGGGACAGCTTTGGAGCACTTCTAAGGTAGACATTGCACATGGTGCCTGAGCTAGGTCTTCTACAACATTATAGAACTATGCATCTCAGGCATTAGGGTTAAAAACAACCTTCCTAAGAGTACTCTTGGGCAGACGCAAAATCATGTCGAGATTAGGCTTCTCAATTGTTAGGGGACCATTAGATGAGGATGTGAGAGAACCGATAGAAGGAGCTTTATCTGGAGAAGGTTTCTCAAATTTTTTGTCCTCAGGTTTGTCATATGACTGACTTTGAGTTTCTATATTAATAGTTTTCGATGACATCATTCGAATTTCCTTTGTACAACTAGAATTTCCCTAGTTAGACATGTGGTCTACCAGTTGTTGCTGAGAAGGAAAAGGACCAGTAAGAGATTTCAGTGCAAGGTTACTCTTTAAAAACTTATTAATTTCATCACATCAGGGACACTCCTTCATGAAATGATCACCACCACACAATAGGCAGGGATATTTAGCTTTCCTTTTTCCTTTATTGTTATTCTCTAGGACCGTAGGTTTAGGAGTTTCCAAGTTTCTTTCTTTTACCTTTTCCCTTCTTCTTACTACCGAATGATTGCGTACTTTGAATAACATTCACCTTGGAAGAAACCATAGGATTGGAAGGAGTAGTAGTGGAAGGACTGGGTTGTTTGGAATCTTTTATTGCTGATAGATGTTGGATTGAACCGATAACCCCATCAACAGGAGTTTCTACAGGTTTCTTAGCCGGGTCTGTGCTCGGACAAGGAGATTGAGGAATAAGGTCATACAAAGTTCCAGACTGGGAATACAGCAAGTCTAGATACTGAGCATGACTAATGGACTGCTCTTCAGTAATAACTATGGAAATTGAACCCAGTGATAGAACAATTTTACTCACAACAATTATCAATTGATCATGCAAAATCACTCACAAAAGAGACTGAAAATGGAGCTGAACACTAAAATGTATTAAATCAATGTACAATAGCCAAACCTATAACATAATAGGTTGCTGCATTAAATAATTACATAGGATATTCGAATGCATGAGGAGGCAATTTGAATCTAGTCAAAAGCAGGCTTACTAAAATTAAGCAATTCCCCCATAGGTGCATAAAGTAGTTTCCAAATCAATCATGGAGCTCACGAATTGGAAAAATCACTTAGGAAAGATAAAGAGTGATGGAATGACAACTCATACATGCTTTTCAAAGGAGAAAATATTGGAGGATGTGGAGGACAAAAAACTAGTTAACCTCACCTAGTCAAACTTTCCCAATTGCCTTAAAGCACTGAAAAAGCAGGCAATAAAGCAGAAAAAGCAGAAGGGCACCTAGGAGACCAGGAATAAAGTAGAATTGATTCCTTGAGGTTTCCCATGTGCTACATGAGTCAAAATAGGCAATTTTGACCACTATGGATAGGCAAATGACAACTTGCATAAGGTGGGACACATGAACTAGGCAAATAAGACAAAAATAATTAAATTAATGTCTAAGGCAGCTAACTATGGGTTGATTATTCTAACACCCCCCCTTAAGCCTGACTTATGAGTAATATATCAGAAAATTATAGGGCCTAGCAACAAGGCTTAGTCACCCTTTACATACTGCATGTCCATTTAAACAAGGAAAGAGGCAAAAACCACATGGGAAAATCCTCCCTTAAACAAGGACTGTAAAACAAAATTTGGAAATCTTGTCTTCACTCATGCTTCACAGCATGATCAGAAATCCCCAGCAGTGATTTGATATTGGTAAAGGTCTTCTCACAAAATTCTTTGGTGAAGATATCAGCTACTTGTTCTGAAGATGAACAGAAGAGTAGGTGAATGGTGCCATCATGCACAAGCTCTCTGATGTAGTGCATATGGATCTCAATGTGTTTGGTTCTCTGCTTCTGAACTGGATCTTTGCAGATTCGAATGGTACTCTGGTTATCATAGTAGATGGTAGTTGAGTACTCTGATTCGAATCCACACTCTCCAAGTAAACCCTACAACCATAAACATTGAGTTGTTGCATTAACAACTCCTCTGTACTCTGCTTCTGTAGATGAGAGTGCAATGGCACTCTGTTTCTTGCTTGACCAGATGATTGGCCCTTCTGCAAGCATGAACACATATCCTGATGTGGACTTTCTATCTATGCTATCACCTGCCCAATCACTGTCAGTAAATCCAATCAAATCAAGATCAGATTTTTCTTTATAGAAGATCCCATGTGTCCTTGTTCCCTGAACAAAGTTAAGGATCCTTTTGGCTGCTTTCCAATGGATCTCATGAGGCTGATCCATGTATCTAGAAGCCACACTTACTGCATAAGAAATATCAGTTCTAGTATGTGTAAGATACAACAAAAATCCAATCAATTGCCTATACAGTGTATTGTTTACCATAGGTGAAGAATCAACTTCTTCCAACTTTACTCCTGAAAGGAAAGGAGTCTTGCTTGGTTTGCAATCCTTCATTTTGAATTTGTTCAGAAAATCCAAGGCATACTTGGACTGGTCCACCTTGATTCCAGCTTTGGTTTGAGAAATATCAAGCCCCAAGAATTGGCTTAAGAGCCCCAAATCTGTCATGGAGAAGGCTTGGTTCATTGCACCCTTCAAGGAAGCAATCTCATCCTTCGAGCTTCCTGTAATGAGAAGGTCATCAACATATAACACAATGATCATTAATGAACCATTAATTAACTTCAAATAGACATTTGGATCTGATTTGCACTGAACAAATTCAGTGATAGCAAGAAGCTATCAATCTTGGCATAGCAAGCCCTAGGGGATCGCTTTAGCCCATACAATGAATTTTTCAACCTGCACACAAGAGAAGGGTTAGTAGAAAATCCTTGAGGCTGCTGCATATATATCTCTTCAGTGAGATCTCCATTTAGGAAGGCACACTTTACATCCATGTGATGTACCTCCCATTGCTTTGAGGCTGCAATGGCTAAGGCTAGCCTGATGGAGTCCATCTTTTCCACTGGTGCAAAGGTCTCATTGTAATCTATGCCATGAACCTGTGAGTAGCCCTTGGCTACCAATATGGCCTTATACTTCAGAGGTGAACCATCAGCAGCAAATTTGGTCTTGTAAACCCACTTACACTGAACTAACTTCCTCCCTGGGGAAAGATCCACTAGCTCCCATGTGTTGCTCTTCTGGAGTGAGCTGAACTCTTCCTGCATGGCTGCTTTCCATATTGGATCTCCTACTGCTTCTTCATATGTTTGAGGATCTGATTCCACCATCAAATATCATTTCTCAGCAAACATAGGATCCTTCATGCACAGACCACTCTCAAATTGAGATCTAGTCCTCCTTGGGTCATTGGGATCCCTAGCTAGCTCTCCTGCTGCATGTAGTTTCTTGGATGCCCACTTTGGCCTTGTAGGGATGTTAGGGTATAAAATAAATGCATCACTATCAGACATATTAGAATCAGCATGTTCAACAAAATCTTCACTTACTTTCAGAGGTTCAGGTGGTGAAGAGGTTTCTCCAACTTCCACTGCTGCAAGGGGTTCTTCTTGAAACTGAACACACCTTTCAATGAAGGCTTTGTTTGTGCTCAAATTTATCAGCTTGTACCCTTTTGAATCTTTAGAGTACCCAACAAATAGGCACTCTTGGCTTTGGGGCTGCAAAGCCTTTCTCTTTTCTGTTGGAATTCTAGCCCAAGTCCTTGAGCCAAAAATCCTGAAATGGGTCACATCTGGCTTGTGCCCACTCCATGCTTTGAAAGGAGTCATACCATCAAGATGTTTGTGAGGAACCCTATTCTGGATATAGGCTGCATATTTGATAGCTTCGGCCCAGTACTTTGGTGGCAAATTTTTGGCCTCCATCATGCATGTTGCCATCTCCTTCAGTGATCTGTTCTTCCTCTCAGCAACACCATTCTGTTGTGGTGTGTAAGGGATAGAATGCTGCATATGAATACCTGCATCTGCACAATAATTAATAAACTCAGACTTGACATACTCACCACCATTGTCAGATCTAAGGACCTTTAGTTTCCTCCCAGACTGGTTTTCAACCAAAGACTTAAAGACTTTGAAGAGGCCAAAAACTTCAGACTTGTGTTTCAGGAAGTAAACCCAGAATACCTAGAAAAGTAATCTATGAAAGTAAATGCATATTTGTCCTGACTCGTGGACATATGAGGTAATGGGCCAGCAACATCACTGTGGATTAGCTCGAGGGGTGCAGAGGTTCTCTCATGACTAGCTCTCTCAAATTTATGCTCTGGGTGTTTTCCTAGGATACAACCTTGGCAGACTCCTTTGGAAAATTTTATCTTGGGCAACCCTATGACCATCTCTTTTTCACTAAGATCAGAAAGATACTTGTAATTTAGGTGGCCAAATATTTCATGCCAAATATTGCTTGCTTCATTAGCATGAAGCAGAAGAGCAAAGGGGTTTGAGTAGGGTAGGAAGTGTGAGAACTTGTATACCTTTTGAGCATGATTTGCAACTCCTTTCGCAATGACTTTACCACTTGAGATCTCTGTGATCTCAACTTCATCAGGGGAGAATATGACCTTCTTTGGAGACCCAGTGTGAGTCATATGGTACACTGATAAGAGGTTGGAGGCAAGACCAGGAACATACAACACATTGCTTAACTGACCATGATCAAGATCAATCCTCCCTTTGCCCAAACTTTCAGTGAGAGAGTCATCTCCTAGTACTATAGGTGGTCCCTTCGACATGTCAAGTGAGGAGAATGCCTCCTTGGTCGAAACCATGTGTCTTGAAGCTCCGGAATCAATGATAAAACTGGGTGAGCTTGATGTGCCAGCAACCAATGCATGAACTCTCTCTCTGTCATATGAACTTGATCCTCCTTCTCTCTTCTTTAATTTTTCTGGAAGGGAGATGCCATTCTTCTCCAGGAGTTGGGTTAGCATGTCTATTTGCTTATTCATACAAGATATTTCAGTGTGATTGTTGTTATTGCAGTATGCGCACTTGCTCATTTCTCCTTTGTTTTTATTCTTCTGGTAGTTCTTCTTGGAACCTTGTGGCTCCTCTGGAGACTTGTTATTGTCTCTCTTTTGCTCAGCTAGATTTTTAGCTTTATTTTTTCTTTTTGAATCCTCCTTCAAATCTCCAGCAACCAGAGCTTGGTCTTTGGATGGTTTGATGGTGCCCATCATCACAAGCTTGTCCTGTTCTTGTGTGAGAGATTCCATGAAATCGGCAAGGCTAGGCATCTTCCAGGTTTGACCTGTCAACTTTGTGGCATAGAAGGTCAAAACAAACACTGAATAGTTATGGCCAAGCTTTGAGAGAATGGCCAAGACCAGCTGATCATCCTTCTTTTCGATCCCACATTGTTTTAGCTGCAAAACAAGTGCTTTGAACTTGGAGAAATAGAGTTGCAGTGATTCAAAGCTATTGGGACTCAGGAAAATTAGCTCATTTTCGATTTGATGTCCCCTCATCTTGTCTGTATTTCCAAAAATATCAGTAAGATTATCCCATACTTCATTTGGTGATGTCAATCCATCAAGATGGAAAAGGAGGTCTCTGGAAATACTCAGACACAAGAGACCATAGGCCTCATCCCTCCCGTTGTGCCATTTTATCTTCTTTGCAGCTGCATTGGGCTCTGCTTCTGTTTCCATAGTCACCCTGTAGAGGCCTTTCACTCTCAATAGTGTCTCCATCTCTACTTTCCATTCAAAGAAGTTGAAGGGAGTCAAGATGATCTTTTGAGATTGATCCATAGCTTAGAAATTGTCCCGACTATCAGTAGAAGGCTCCCAGTCACTGATGTCAAACCTGCAAAACAATTTTGAAGGAGAGAAATTGATCTACAATGGCTCTGATACCATGTGCAAATTGAACCCAGTGATAGAACAATTTTACTCACAACAATTATCAATTGATCATGCAAAATCACTCACAAAAGAGACTGAAAATGGAGCTGAACACTAAACTGTATTAACTCAGTGTAAAATAGCCAACCCTGTAACATAATAGGTTGCTGCATTAAATAATTACATAGGATATTCGAATGCATGAGGAGGAAATTCGAATCTAGTCAAAAGCAGGCTTACTAAAATTAAGCAATTCCCCCATAGGTGCATAAAGTAGTTTCCAAATCAGTGATGGAGCTCACGAATTGGCAAAAGAACTTAGGAAAGCTAAAGAGTGATGGAATGACAACTCATACATGCTTTTCAAAGGAGAAAAGAGTGGAGGATGTGGAGGACAAAAAACTAGTTAACCTCACCTAGTCAAACTTTCCCAATTGCCTTAAAGCATTGAAAAAGAAGGCAATAAAGCAGAAAAAGCAAAAGGGCACATAGGAGACCAGGAATAAAGTAGAATTGATTCCTTGAGGTTTCCCATGCACTACATGAGTCAAAATAGGTAAGTTTGACCACTATGGATAGGCAAATGACAACTTGCATAAGGTGGGACACATGAACTAGGCAAATAAGAAAAAAATAATTAAATTAATGTCTAAGGTAGCTAACTATGGGTTGATTATTCTAAGAATAACACCCCCCATAGCCACATCTCAAGCAATGGATGGCAACAAATACTTCGTAAACCAATTAGCTAAGAGTTGGTCCGGGATAGGAGCTTTAATGAGTCTTCTCCACCTTCTCCACTCATGAATATGATCTGAAATGTGTGTGGAGTTATTTTGATGTAGAGAGGTCAAAATCTATGCACCTATTTCATAGTGAATGGGTAGCTGAAAGTGTGTGAGGAAGACAGTTGCCAAAGCACTAAAATATACAGATGAGTGTCGTGGAAGTTCGATATACCACTTCGCGGCCGTACTAGTCAAATTGCACTGGAAGAGTCTCAATCGAATAGAATCACCCATCAAGGAATTTGACAAACACCATAGATGAAAATTCATAACATGATTTTTGGGATCATCTCCCTGCTTTCCATCGAATTTCAGAATATTCGATGGTAACTTAACTGGAATGGGGGGCCACGAAGGATTGTGTTGAATGGGGTCATTGATTAACTTGGACAAATCAAGCAAGTCCAAAGTATCTAGGAAAGGTAACAGACGATTTGGTTCAACATACTGGTAATATTGATAAGGCATGTAACCACCAATAGGACCATAAGTGGACTAATACACAGGTTGTTGAAAAGGATGATGAGACGATGAACCTCCAAAAGATGGACCTCTAGGGTTAGGGCCTCTAGAACCACCAAGGCCATTATGAGGATTAGGAGGAGGACCACCAAGACCTCCGGGGCCACCAGAATTTCCAAGAACACCAGGGGGAGGACCACTAGGAGGAGGACCACCAAGACCTCTGAGACCACTAGGAGGAGGACCACCAGGACCTCCGGGACCACCCAAAGGAGGGCGACCAGGACCTCCAGGACCACCCAAAAGAGGGCCACCAACCTCCCCGGGGGGAGGGCCTCCATAAGGTGGACCTCTAGGACCACCAGGAACTGTAAGGAGAGGACCTCCATAAGGTGCCCCTCCGACACCTCTATCCGTATGAATAGGTATTCCTCCCAATGCTGGCATGTAGGACCAGTTGGGTTTCCCCATGGAGTGAAAGTATTTCCAGGATATGGAATTCTAGTGTATGCCATTCCTATAGGGGTAGGTTGGTAATTCACATTTCCTACAGGTACTTGATTTGCTGGGTGACCATACCCCCGGGAAGCTTTATTAACTACAGTTTTTGCCCCTAAGGTTTGACCTAAACTCAATGGAGGGTTAACTATATTCGTAGGAGGAACATAAACTGTGGATGTTCCTGCATCAGAGGCCTGTCTATTATGAGTAACAAATCCACCAGAAGGTAACGTAGATCGTGCCAGGGGTTTCCCCCCAGCACTATAAGGTACTGATACAAATCGAGTTGAAGATTTCCCCCCATCCCTAGAAGACCTAGGAGGACAAGAAAAAGGCCTAACATTTGCAACCGTAGGGTCGGAAGTTTGACCTGGGTGGCGTGAAGTCTCAACAGGATCAATAGGTTTCATTGAGCCAAGAGGCTCTCTACAGCCCAGTATGGGGGAGATCTTGTAACGTTACGCAACGTTGTAACGTTATTTTTATTAATAAAAAATTAATTTTCTAATTATAGGCCAAAATAAATGTCGGCCACAAAACAATCTAATATGGGGGAGATGTTGTAATTTTCTACCTAACAAAACAATAAAAAAGTAAAAATTTAATTATCCGTAAAAAAAATATGCCGGTGAGGAAAAAACACAATGTGGAGGAGATGTTGTAATGTTCCTAACTAACAAAATAATAATAAATAACAAGAATTATCCACAAAAAAATGTTGGCCTTGCACATGGTTTTAAAACCATTTGCAAGGTCTTCTAAACAACCCATGGTTAAGGAGGGCCTTGCACATGGTTTTTATTAAACCATGTGCAAGGCTTCCTAAATAACCCATGGTTTTATTGTACATGCTTTATGAGGACCTTGTAAATGGTTTTAAGACCATGTGCAAGGCCTCCTAAACAACCCATGGTTGTAGGAGGTCCTTGCATATGGTTTTAAAACCATGTATGGGGAAATGTTGTAATGTTCATTCCTAACAAAATAAAAAATAATAAAAAATATTATATGTTAGCCATAAATAATATTAAATAATAATAATAAAAATATTATATGTGGATCTTAAATAAAAAGATTTGTCTTTTGGTTTGAATCAAATCAATGGATATCTAAGAAGAGGTTTGCACCTTGAGAGATTTGATCCATCTTGGCTCTTAATAGAGCCTAGGATTTGGATCTACGCTGGTAGAATCAACCAATGAACGATATCCGGCTGGCCAAGGATCCATATTACGGGGAAGAAGAGCTGACATAGGTTCTTTATGAGAGATTGGGGTTGCTAAGATAGTATCTAATCTTTGCATTCTCTCTTGAAAATATTGTGCACAGTGAATAGCGGATTGAATTTGTCTATATTCCTCTTTAGTTGGTGAAGAATTTTCAGGAGAGGGTCTATGTATTCCAAATGAATCAATGGCCCGTCCCATAGAAGTTCCCCAAAACAGAGCATCTGGACCATAATTTGGACGAACAGGACTGTTATAGCTGATTTTACCACACATGGTGAATAACACTTTTATGGCCTTCCCTGTCCCTATGCAGACTCCTTAGACCCCATGGACCATTTTTGTTCCTTTGATGTTTCCTTGATCATCCCTAAAAACGTGTAAAAGTTTCCATATGCAACTTTTAAACCCTTTATCATGTATATACGCGTGTTTGAACCCTAAAACCATGTACATTGGGATGTGTGCAAAAGGCCAATTTTTTTGGAGTTTTCCTTGATGTGGATCCAACTCACTAGTCTCTTGGCCTTCCATATGCCTTGAGATCGCTTGGATTCGACCTTTCATTACCCCATTGAAGAGCTATATAAGGAATCCTTTGGATACATTGAAGGCATGAGGAATTGAGAGAAAGAGAACTATAGTCCATTGTTGCTAGAACTTGTGTTTGAGTCTGTATCCCATTTGTCCCTTGGAGCACTTCTGTGTTCTTCCCAAGCTTACCTTTTGCTTGTAAGCTTGCTATTGAGAGATGAAGGATTGAAGTGGTGGAGGCCCAATTGGGGGACTCTGTTTCTCCGATTCTCAGACGTGTCGACAGAGTTTGTATTCATTGTAAGCTTTGATTTTATATTAATGGAAATATCTTTTCCTATCCAATAATGTGTGTTTGAATGAATATTTTATCCATGGATGATTTCAAATGCTTGTATGTTATTGATTATATATGCTAGAGTAGAGCTAACACAATTATATATAGTATGCTTGTCTTGTTTATTGAATGTTGAGGAAGTAATTTATCAATTCAAGCTAAAGTTGGAAAGCTCAACAGGGATCTACATCAACCATCTGGAATAAGGTACAAATCGAGATCCTTTAGTGTTAGTTGTTTGGTTTCTCTTGCATATAGGAAAGGATTGATTTCTGGAGTTAAGCTGTCTGTTGTGGTACCCCAAGCCATAGGAATTTCTCTCTGTAACAGAATTGGAAACTCTGCTGGGGAGTTCCTAGTAGTAGTCCTTTGGGGGTTTTTATAGGCATTCAATGTTCTTGAATTTCTCTTATTTGTCTGTTTCTGAGTTAGGTATGGGGGCATGTTTTCCTGGTAGTGTCTGATTGGTGTGAAGTTTGTCTCAGTTTATCCATTTGCCTTCTTTTTTATACATTTCTCTTCATGTACGCGAGTTTTTTAACTCACGGTCTGTTAGGAACCCATGTCAATCCCTCTCTTTACTATGTTAGTATATTGTTGTTGGACGCATATGCTTTGTAATTCGTCCCATAGTAATTGTTGATCCATA
>LPNX010083124.1:579689-613470 GCA_001517045.1 Pseudotsuga menziesii
TTGACCGAGTGCCCAGATTTCTATTCCGATATCATGGGTAGAAGTAGAGTGGTTGCTCCAGTTCCGGAAACATGCTATAATAGCGATTCTGAGCAATATAGATCAGGTTTTTGAACATTGGGTGGAATTTCTGCCCAAATTTTTTTCTGTTGCAAGTTCGGATCTGGGAATAATCCCTCTCCGCTTAACTGTGGGAAGTACTTGGGCATAATCCCTAAAACTCATTGTGAGGAGTACCACATGAACCCCAAAGTAGCTGGCCCATTGAGAGGACCTGCCAGCGAAAAGGGCAACGACCCCTACCTGATTGACTAGTTCCCACCCGTGAGGTAAACCAAGAGTTGTCGTTTGTGGCCAAGCGGTTATCAGTTTTACCTGAGCCGTGGAGTGAGGGATACTGCCCCAATACGCAAGCCGTCAGACAGCATTGGTGGCCGAGTGAATCCCTTGAACTGATAGGAAGCCGCACATACCTGGGGTCCATATCTATTTTTTAGTTGCACAATTGCAGATTTCCTCTGTCCAGAACTATTGCCGGTCAGTTCCGCGCCGTTGCAGATCCATCTGTTGCCGATCACTTCCGCGCCATTGCAGATCTCTTCCTGAAAAATATCCTGCTTATGGTTGTCACCCGCACAGGAGCAAAAATCATGGAGGAAGCACTTGCAGCCATCCAAGCCAAACTCCAAGAACTGGATGAAAAATTTCTCGGGCTCCATCTTGAGCATTCAGCTATGAACACCAGATGATAGTCCGAGTCTTCATCAACCAATGGGTTCTCTTCTTCCAGCAATTTTCACGGTCTGAAGCTAGATTTTTCGCGCTTCAATGGTACTGATCCGACTGGATGGATCTATCGTGCAGAACAGTATTTTAGTCTTCATAATACCTTTGATGTCCACCAAGTTCCACTTGCCTCCTTTCATTTGGAACAGGAAGCTCTTCAATGGTATCGTTGGTACATCAAGGCTCATGAAGAGCCAAAATGGCCTGCTTTTTGCCAGCTCCTTTTGCACCGATTTGGTCCGAGTGCTTTTGATGAATTCATAGGAGCTCTCACTAAACTTCGCCAAACTGGCACTGTGAAAGAGTATCAAACTGAATTTGAGAAACCAGCTAATCACACTAAAGGATTACCTGATGACTTCTACCGGAGTTGTTTTATCAGTGGTCTAAAGGCTGCAATTCGCTCTGAGGTCAAAATGTTCAGTCCCAACACAATGATGGAATCCCTGGGGTTGGCTAAGTTGGCAGAAGACAAGATGGCAGCCCAACAGCACTCCAAATCCTCTTTTGTTCCCTTCCGAAATATGGGTTCTCAACGACCTCCCATTCCGCCAGCTCCTCGCTCACCTCCAATCAAGCATTTGTCTGAAACAGAGATGCATGAAAGCAGAGAAAAAGGGCTTTGTTATAATTGTGATGAGAAATTCAGTCGGGGACATCGATGTGTTCAACAAAAGATCTATCTCTTGGATGTGGATTCTCCACCTGCCTCTGAAATTGGTGAAGAAGTTGCCGATGTAATGGATGCTCCGGTTGACACTCAGGAGCCACCTACTGACCCTCCATCTCAGGACGACCAACCCGAGATATCCCTCCATGCTTTAGCTGGAGTCACTGCCCCCCAAACAATGCGGGTACGCGTTACTTCAAGAAGCTTCCTCTTACAATACTCATTGATTCTGACAGCACTCATAATTTCATTGACCCTCGGATCGCCAAACAAGATGATTGTTTTATCCATCCTTGCTCCAACTTTGAAGTCATGGTTGCCAATGGGGGCACCTTACCTTGCAAAGGGAAGTGTCTTAATGTGCGTATCTCTATGGGAGATTATAACCTCCGCTCTGACATGTTTTCCTTGACCTTAGGCGGATGTGATGTGGTTTTGGGCGCTCAATGGCTGCGCACACTTGGCCCCATATTATGGGATTTTGCTGAACTTTGGATGCAGTTCTCCCCCGATGGACACAAGCACACATTGAAAGGCTTAAAACTAGGGTCTCTTAGCATCATCAGTTCACATCGCATGGAAAAAATCCTTAAGAAGAGTTCTCATGGTGTCATTGCTCAGCTCTATTCCCTTCAAATGCAACCATCAGGGGCCCCCACTACTCCTTTGGATCTCCAACAAATTCTGGATCGCTATACAGGTGTTTTTGCTGAACCAGTGGGACTTCCACCTTCACGACCAGAGGACCATCGTATTCAGCTCCTCCCTGGTAGCATTCCTCCCAACATCAGGCCCTATTTGCGGAAATTCATTCTGGTATTTTTTGATGATATCCTCATCTACAGTAAAACATGGGCTGAACATCTCCAGCCTCTGGCTCTTGTAATGCAACTTTTCTCTGATCATCATCTCCATGCCAAAAAGTCTAAATGTGTTTTTGGCCAAAAGGAAGTTGAGTATCTTGGGCACATTATCTCAGCACAAGGGGTTCATGTGGATCCTGCCAAAATCGCTGCCATGAACAATTGGCCACCTCCTAAGACACTCAAGAGACTTCGTGGTTTTTGGGGGTTGACTGGCTATTACCGCAAGTTTGTCAAGGATTATGGGAAGCTTGCAGCTCCATTAATTGTGCTGTTGAAAAATGATGCTTTTACATGGACACCTGTTACTGAGCATGCATTTGAAAAGCTGAAACAAGCTATGTGTACTACACCCATTCTAGCTATGCCCGATTTTTCCAAGCCCTTCACTATTGAGAGTGATGCTTGCGGCAATGGACTTGGTGTTGTTCTCCTTCAAGATGAACACCCCATTGCGTTCACCCGCAAAGCCCTTTCCGGTAAGAATTTAGCTGCCTCTACATATGAGAAGGAAATGATGGCCATTTTTCATGCAGTACAAAAGTGGCGACCCTACCTCTCAGGGAATCATTTCTGCATCCAGACTGATCACCAGAGTCTGAAATATTTCCTAGAACAGCGTGTATCCTCCCCAGCACAACAGAAATGGGTTAGCAAACTCATGGGTTATGACTATGAGATCACTTATAAGAAGGGTACGGACAATCTTGTGGCGGATGCCCTTTCTCGCACATTTGATGACCAAGGTTCTCTTTTCGCTATTTCTATGCCTGTTCCAAATTGGTTGCAATTGGTTCAGCAGGGTTATGTCAATAACTCTTCATTATCTCACATCATCCAACACTTGGACAACAACCCTGCTGCTGTTCCACATTACTCTTGGGATGGTGCTTCACTACGATACAAGGGTCGTCTGGTGCTTCCCCAGAACACAGCTCTTCAACAAGCTATCTTCTATGAACTCCATGCTTCTCTGTCAGTGGAGCACTCTGGTTTTCTCAAAACATATGAACGGGCACGGTGCAACTTATTTTGGCAGGGCATGAAAAGGACAATTCAACAGATGGTGGTTGAATGTGATACCTGCCAGCGCAATAAGGGTGAAACAACACCCCTTCCGGGATTTCTCGAGCCCTTGCCCACACCTCCCCAGATATGGACAGATATTTCTATGGATTTCATTGACGGGCTCCCTAAATCTGGAGGGAAGACTGTGATTTTGGTTGTGGTTCATCGCCTCTCCAAATATAGTCATTTTTGTGCTCTCAGCCATCCTTATACAGCCTCTTCCGTTGCTCAAATTTTCCTGGACCAGATATTTCACCTTCATGGAATGCCTTCTTCCATTGTCTCGGATCATGATGCGACTTTCACCAGTCGTTTTTGGACAGAACTCTTTCACCACACTGGCACCAAACTGAAGATGCGTTCAGGTTATCACCCCCAAATGGATGGTCAGACTGAAATTATCAATAAATGCTTGGAACCTTATCTTCGTTGCTTCTCCTCTGAGCAACAACATCAGTGGGCAAAGTGGCTCCCTCTCGCTGAATGGTGGTACAATACCTCTTACCGCACTGCCTCTAAAATGACTCCATATGACGTAGTTTATGTTCCGGCACCGCCAGTTCTTCTTCCTTACACCCCCAGCAGTTCTCCAGTTCAGGAAGTTGACGCAGTCCTTCGCATTTTGCATGAAAACCTTCACATGGCAGGAAATTGCATGAAGCAACAAGCTGATCAGCACCGTTCTGAGCGCACTTTTAAAGCCGGTGATATGGTTTTTCTTCATCTCCAGCCTTACAAGCAATCCTCACTAAAACTCAAAGGGCGTCATCAGCTCGCTCCAAATTTCTATGGTCCATATAGGATTCTTCAGAAGATTGGGTCTGTTGCTTCTAAATTGGAACTTCCGCCTTCTTCCCGCATTCATCCAGTATTTCATGTCTCTTGTCTGAAGAAAGTTCTTGGCACCAACATCAAAGGCCAAACTATTTTACCAGAACTAGATAATGAAGGATCCATCTTTTTGGAGTCGGAGGCTGTCCTCAATAAGTGCACTCGTCAGCTTCGCTCTCACTCTATCACAAAGGTCTTAATTCAATGGCACGGAATGCAGCCCGAGGATGCTACGTGGGAACCACTCCTCCAGATACAGCGACAATTTCCACATCTAAAGCTTTGAGGACAAATCTTTTTCTAAGGGGGAGGGGATGTTAGGAACCCATGTCAATCCCTCTCTTTACTATGTTAGTATATTGTTGTTGGACGCATATGCTTTGTAAGTCGTCCCATAGTAATTGTTGATCCATAGTTTGTGTTATTGTTGTGAGGCGCATATGCTTTGTAAGCCGCCTGTAGTATTTGTTGATCCATAGTTTATATTGGCCCATGGTTTTGACCCATGGTATTGGCGCCTATTTTTAATATATAAGTGTGTGTTGAGGCCAAGGAAGGCACCGTGAAGTTATTTTGTATTGAGCTTGCTCAAAGGAGGTTTCCCCCTCGAAGTGGCCTGCAATTAATATAAAAGTGATTTTGAGTTCTGCTGCTATATCGTGCATTTTGATTACTTGTTTACTGCAGGGTCCTCACACGGTCGCGTATACACACGGCTTTGACTGTTGTATCCGCGTACATAAGCGGTTTTACTGGGAATAGTCGTGTATGCCCTTATTTTTTCCTTCTAGAGGAAGATTGATTGTTGCTGGGTGAATTTTGATGATTGTTGAGTCTCCTTTGATACTGCTAGAGTCTGTATACACCTCTGTTTCTGACCAGAGACACCTTTTTTTAGGGTAAATTTCTTTTTTAAGAATGTTCTTGTCATTACATTTTCGATTTTTTGTTTTGGGATCAGTGCATTAGATTTCTTTTACCTTAGTACTTTGTGTGAGTGCATTTTGATTGTGCTTGCCAAGTCTGGGGGTAGCAGAATCATTCTTTTGCTTTAGTATCTTATTTTTATTCAAAAAATCCAAAAGTATTTGCTTCTTTTCATCATTATGCATTGCACTTTGCACTTTGCATGGTACTTGCACTAGGTTTTCTTAGAGAAGTACTAGTTAGGCTTTCATATAGGAATGAATGCATTTCACATTTGAAGAAGAATTTTGCATTACACATAGTAGCATGCCCTGTTTTTTATTCGACATAATGCATTTGCATTGATTGTTAGGTGTGCATTTTACTTCATGTTGTGTCATAACACCATTGGTTGCACAACCATCTACCTTTTTTGAGTAATAAAGCCAAATAAAATCAACGCTTAATTAAAATGGATTGCACTATTTTCTTTGATAGGGTACACCAACAAGATTAGGTTTTAGGGTCTTGGAATAGTTCATTGTGAGTAAATTCTCCAAGACCACTAAACAACAACATGTATGTGTCTGTTCAGGTGAGAGTGTGAAATTCCTTGGTATAATTAGTGTTTCTCAAGATCCTCCTCTTACAAGGGAGTTAAGCACAAGGCAGTGTGAGTGGTTATTGATTGGGATGACCCCTGGTCATAACTCAGTAGAACCAGAGATATTTCCAGGATTGTATTTGTATCTGGGGGCTCTTTCGAGAGTTTCGGGCTTTGCTACCTTGCCCATACGGTCAATCCTGCCTATGATTGTTCGCTTGAGCATTGATTATATTAAGGTGACCTTAGTTTCCTTACCTAGGTTATCGAGGGGGTACTTTGTTGGGGTTATTTTTTGGGTGTCCCAGGCAGGTTGGGGTTGGACAGCACAGTCTCTATATGCGTTGAAGCTGAGGGCCACAATAATTGGTTATGTACCTCCACTTGTTGTGTATGGGAGTCTCAAGCCTCTCCTAGGCGAGACATACCTACTTCATTCGGGAGCTCACATATCCTACCCGTGTTTGCTTGTGATTGGATTTAGATTATATTGGTGTATACTATGTGCATGTTAGCTTGCCTAGGGTTTGCATAATTTAGAGAGTCTTTTTCATTTTTTTGAGTCATTGTGGATTCGGGTGTGGCTCCTCGCCATTCTTGTCATTTAGTAGGACTTCCTCCTTCTACATATCCTCCTCCTTTGGGAGAGAGAAGCAGACGGTCCAGGAGGACTCATACTCACATTGATTCACACACGATGGGAGATCATGAAGATGAAATTATTAAGCTACCTTCTTCACTTCATGAGGTTGAAGAAGAAGAGCCTACCCCTACATATGATCCTTCACCTGATATACCTACACACTCTAGGTATGATCCTTCACATGATGTACCTAAACACTCTAGGTATGATCCCTCATTCTCAGGTTGCCGGTATTGGATGCCAGGCAACGAGACTCATCATGAACCTACAAGCAGTAGTTATGGTAGTTATGATATGTCTAGTATTCCTACACATGATTCGGTACCGCATGCTAAGTCAGAGTTTGAACCTAACACTATGCCTAGGGGCATTCCTAGTCACTTCCATGTGGAGATATTTGGGAACTCGAGTCACATTACACCGTCCATCTCGACGGTGGAGGTCACATCACATATTCATCCTAGACCTAGTGCTAGTGATCCTATTTGAATACCAAAGCCTAGCTGAGTGACTATAGGGAATACCACTTATGTGATTTCACATGTCCCTTCGTCCTTTATTCCTAGTTCTTCAAATGCTATTCCTCCCCCACATTCATGTGGTCCTTCAGGCCGGAATGTTTCTACGAGTCATGTGTGTACGGCTGCTACTTGCGTCATTGTGTCTTAGAGTCAAGTACCTCCTGTTGTATCGGGAGTTCGTATTCCTACTTCTGGAGGTCATGCTGCTATTTCCAGAACATCTATTCCTACCTATGGAGTTTCTCAATATGGGATATCTCATGGGTCTTCTTATGGACCATATTATGGACCGCAGTATGCACAAAGTTATTCACCTTATGGGTCCGGGTATCAACAACCCACTTACTCTCTGAATTATGGATTTGTAGCTCCACATAGTCAAGGTACACCACATTATGGTACTTCCATGCCACCCTACACGGGTCAAGCGGGAGGAGGTGTAGAAGGAGCAAGTCAACGAAGTCGACTTGAACGAAGACTTAGTCGATCAGCCGACTAAGTTGGTCGGCCTACTAAACTAGAAGATTAGTCGACTTAACTAACAGTCGTGTCGGTTCACCGAACCGACAGGTAGTTATTTTGTAACTGTTTGTAACTTGTATATATTAGGCTGTTGAGCCAAGCAAGAACTCAGTTCAGTTCTCTGCCTTGTATGAACTCATTATAATAATATAATCTGTTTAATCTTATCTGTTCTTGTCTCTTGTCTCTGTTGATATTTATGTATGTTTTAGTATGTATTATTAGTAACCTTATGTGATCTGTGAGATTACAACATTGGTTCCGTTGCCGGTAGTACATGTCTAAAATATATGCTCACATATGATACCAGAGCAGGAGATCAAGGACTGGTGGGACCGTAAAATTATGAACTACTTGCAAAATTACGCAAGAAGGAACAGATTAACAGTCGCTGAAGCCAAGGCAAGATTTTTCACCGAGACGCATGAGAATTTCGTCGAGTCTGTACCACAACTGTTGAAGCAGCTTCTGGATGAGAAGACCGAACGCAACTAAAGAACAGCAGTTGCTAGATAAACTGTTCCGAGGGGGACAAACAAATCTGTCGGAGTGGTTTGATAAAATCGCCGACGACTTTTGTGAGGAGCAAGCGGTCGAAGACAGGACGTCAGTGGAAACTGTCAAAGCAAAATTCTACACAGATTTCACCGAACAATTCTTGTGCACCTTGCCGACTTTGCTGTTCAAATTCTTGATAGAGAACGGAGCAGGACACATCGTCGAACCTAGACCACCACTGTGCGAACAGCCACCAAACACAAACTGGGCGGAAAAGTAGAGGAAGTGGGAGAAATTTATTGCAGAAAGGGAGTGGGAATACTTCCTTAGCAAGTGAGTCGAACTATCCGAGATTTCTAAAAGCGTCAGGTAGGCTATGGGGGGGTAGCTGGTCTTGTGTCGGAGGTAGATTATAGTGGATCCTAGTTGGCCTAAAGAGGATAGACGTCACCAATAATGAAAAGTCAACTATAGAATAATTGAAGAAAATAGTACTATACGAAAGTATGTCATACATTAAGAAGAAAGAAAGGGACGAGAGACAGCAGAGAAGGGAAGAAAGATGCGAAAGAGCCGCAGGGCTACGCAGAGAACAAAACCCTAGGGTGAACAACCGAGAAGAGAATCCGCCAGTGTTGGGTCATGACCGACAGAAAGAGGGCATAGAACAAGTCATGTCCCCTATGGAGGAAGAAGTGTGGATAGAGCAGCCAGAAGCTCTCCAATTAAGAACTCCCGACGAAGGAATAACCCTTTCCCCGACAAATCCACATACTAGAATCCAGACTATTATTGAAGAGGATCTACGACTACGAACTGGTGACTACAACATATGGAGCTGACTAGGTGACGACACATACACAGGTCAACACCTTATTATACGTCGACTACTCGAGGGAAACTGGGTGACATTTTAGGAAGCACCTTCCCTTCGAAGTATCCACTTGCTTTTACCGACACAGGAAGGAGCACCCCCCCCGCCAAGTACAACTTTAGAAGAAATCAAAGAATCCGACGTACGCACACAAAATTCCAGTGGACCATCAACAATATAAATCCACAACAACCCACTGTACGTCGAAGATGAATCGACCACCGACGGAGGCACCAGTTCCATCGACCAAAATTCCGCAGGCCCGACCACATCAACAACCCCACCACTTTCACCACCACCCACACCTCCAACACTGCCAACTTCTGAGAGAAGTGAAAGTGAGCCAGACATGGGTCACGGATTAGCTCACATTCCTCTGTACGAGGGGGATGAAGACCCCAGACGACATTGGTTCGTCTGCGAGTCGACCTGGGAAGCAAATCAGGTAACAGATGAAGACAGACAAATGGCTCAGTTCATCGGAGCCTTAAGGAAAAGGGCCTTAACATGGTACATGACCTTTTTAGAAAGGCAACCCAGAGCCACGAAAGCCGAGATAAAAGCACAATTCTTATCATTCTTCAAAACCCCAGACGCCAAGCACCTGGCCGCCAAAAATCTTAAGACAACGTCACAAAATGCAGGGGAGACAGTCCGCGACTACGACAACTGATGGAAGGACCTATTAAGCCAATTAGATTATGTTATTGATGAGCAATTACTAATTCAATGGTTCTTTGCAGGCTTATCACAGAAAGTACGCCGACATATCAGTTTGGAAACTTTCAAGACATATGAAGATGCACTGACCAAAGCTTTGCAGGTGGAAATGGACGAAGATATGCCTGCTTATCCGACGGACCACAGGTTAGAGGAACAGCTAGAAAATGTGTAGAAGTCCTTGCAAGAACTGTCCCTCAAGAATCAATAAATCTGGTGTACTAAATGTTCCACGGCCGGACACACGAAAGATAATTGTCGACACGACTACAGTCGACAAGATGTCCGCTTTGTGAAAACTAAAGTATTTTGCGACATTAGCCAGGAGGCCAGAGATCATTCTATGAAAGAATGTATGTTTAACATGAAGAATGCCAAAGCTTCCTGGTGCACCATCTGTGAGACAAAAAGTCACAATACGGCCGACTTTCAATTAAACCTGAAAAACAGATAGAACTATCAGGCGGTCTACCAAACGAATGCAGTAGCACAAAACAATGAGCAAAATAATACCAATGACCAAAATGGGCAACAATACGAAGGCTGACGATATGAACGTCGGTACGACAATCGACTCCAAGGGTTTGGAGGAAGAGTTCGATTCGTCAGGAATCGCGACATACGAACTCGTCGACCCTCCCAGTGCTTCATCTGCTATAAAGAAGGGCACCGATGCGCAGACTGTCCGTACAAGGACAGAACTGACCTTAAATTCTGTACACATTGCGGAGTAGGCGATCACTCCTTAGAGGATTGTCCTACTATGTTAGAAAAAATCAATATGAAGAAAAATGTTAATCTCTTGTCTTGTGTACAAAAGCATGATGTATTAACTACTAAAAATCTGCATATTGTCACTCGCCAAGGCACAAAAATAGGGCCTGATAACCCCCAAATTAGTAAAATAAAAAACACAAATGGTTATCCAGATCCTCTGAAGGAAAAACAAACCTATCAAGAAGCCACCCACATCTTTCAAAATATTGCACAGCAAGAAGACATTATTAACAGTCGACTTAGCATGACACATAAATTAACTCATCTCATCCAAACAGACACATCCGTAGCCCAATTCATTGATTTATTACACGAAATAAAAAGTACTAACTTTGGAAAACAAACTAAGAAAATTTGCAGCCTAAATCAAAAAGACAAAAATGATTTCGACCCACTTGTCGACCTGGAAATCGAAGGTTATCACGTCCGACAAGTGGTGCTCGATTTCGGGTATCAGGTCAATATCATGACCAGGGATACATGGGAAAAGATGGGCCGACCTCGACTCTATGAGTCAGGCATTTACCTAAAAATCACCGACCAAGGCCTCATTGAACCCATTGGGGTTTGGAAAGATGTCGACACGACCATCAAAGGAATCTCGACTAGGGTTGATTTCGAAATTATCAACCCAAAAGAAGGATCTAGCTCCTTCCCAGTGCTAGTTTGTTGACCTTGGGGACGAAAGATGAAAGCCTCCATATCCTTAGACAAAGAACGAATTAAGTTAAAAGGCAATGGTCAAAAAGTCATTGTACCCATTAATCCTTCCCAAGGAGCACCTTGGACCGAACCGATTGATGAGGAAGTTGATGTCAGACAGCTTTACCAGATCCATAACAATACGGACTATACCGAGCCAAACATCCATGGGGAACTTTACTTAGGTAACCAAGACTCAGTTGGTTATAATTCAGATGCTGAATTATATGACTGGGAAATGGAAAATTATGAAACACAAGCAAGAGGGTGCTGGACTATACAAAAAGTACAGAAAAACCCACCCGACAGTGCTTCATTGTTTCAATTATCCCTAAAATTTTTGAAAAGAAACTAAGGGAACGCCCTACCTTACAACCAAGGAACTTAAACACTACTCAACTGCACCGGTATAAGGAGAGGGAATCCCCAGTCATGCACGTCGAACAAGTATCTAAAAATATTGGAGAACATGGTCGACTTCAAAGCTTAGTGGAAACGTTTACAGGTCAAGCAGCTCGATGGTGGGACACCCATCAGTCAAAACTACAGACCTGGAAAACTACTTCAACCTTCTTTGTAGAATGGTTTGGAGGGGAAAAGTTAACACAGGTAGCCCAGATCCCTATCTTTACCCAAGGTCAAAACCCTGAAGACCACATTAGGACTTGTGAAAAGGAGTGGAGAAGACTTGGCTACAAAGACGAGCGAGCCTGGCCCCATTTGTTTCCTTCAACCTTAGATGACTTACCCAATAAATGGTATAAGATGGAGGAAGCTAGAGGAGAAACCTTCTTTTGGTAGGAATTGAGAGAAAAAGTTATCAAGGACTTTCAGTTCATACCCCAAAATGAAACACTGGCCGAGACAGCCCAACAAATCAAACACTTTCTCCAGCCGACCGTAACTCAACCCTCCCAGACCCACCGACCGGTCAAGGACTGTAACAATATACAAACTGCATCCAGGCCACAGTCGACACGTTTACACTTAGAAAATGAACACACAGAAGGTAAGAGCTTTAGATGGAAGACCGACCACATTGAAACAACCAAACCGATCTACTCAATCCTGAAAGTTGAGACCACCGACAAACCAGACCTTGACAGAATGACTGCAGCCGACTTTCCGGCTACATTCTCATAGTTCAAAGAAGGAAGTCGACCGATCAATGAAGCTAAAGCACCAGAGTGGCTGGATGCCAAAGTGAAAAATAAGGAGGTTGACATTTCAAAAGACGACTGTCCAAAAATAGCTAAGATTGGTAATTACTGGAACAAACACCAAACCGCCGAAATCATAAACTTACTTAGAGAATTCCAAGATGTCTTTGCAAGGGACTACAAAGACTTAAAAGGGTTAGTACAAGAAATGGGAGAAATGAAAATAGATACTAAACCTGATGTCCGACCTGTCAAGAAAAGACCTTTTAAACTAGCTCATAAGTACAAAGAAATAGTTAAAAAGGAAATTGAAAACATGTTAGCAGCGGGGATCATTTACCCCATCGACCAGTCTGAATGGGAAAGCCCCATGGTCGTTCAGCCTAAGAAACATGACCCGACCAGGTTAAGAATTTGTGTCGACTTTAGGGAGCTCAACAAAGTCACACTCACAGATCCATTCTCCACCCCCTACGCTGATGAAATCTTGAATGAAGTGGAAGGCCATGAATGCTACTCCTTCACAGATGGATTTTCAGGATACAACCAAGTACCCATAGCAAAAGAAGATCAAAAGAAGACAACATTTGTCTGTGAATTTGGTTCCTTTGATTATAGAGTTATGCCTTTTGGGATAAAGAATGCACCTGCAGTGTTTTCCCGAATTGTTGTCAAAACTTTCCAGGAATACATTTATAAAACCATGGCAGTCTACTTCGACGACTGGACTATATATTCCACCTTAAAAGATCACTGCACATGGCTCCAACTTATGCTAGAGAGATGTCGACAAATAAAACTCTCCCTGAACATTAAGAAATGTATCTTTATGACTCCTATAGGCATACTCTTAGGGCATATTGTCTGCAAAGACGGTATAAAGGTCGACTTTGCAAAAATTAAAGTCATCCTTGACCTAAAACCCCCAATAAACCCTAAACAGGTCTGGGTGTTATTGGGCCATACCGGATACTATAGGAAATTCATCAGACACTATTCAGATATGACTTACCCTCTGGAGGAACTGCTAAAAGAAGATCAGGAGTTTACATGGACAGAAGAATGCCAAATATCCTTCAACAAATTAAAAATAAAATTGGTTGAAGCTCCCATACTTAAATTTCCAAACTGGTCGACCAAATTTCATGTGCATATTGATGCATCAGGCATCGCAATTGGAGCCATCCTTACTCAACCAGGGGATGATGGGATGGATTACCCTATAGTCTACAGCAGTCGAAATCTAAATAAAGCTGAAAGGAACTACTCGACCACTAAATGAGAAGCCCTAGGTATGGTCTTTGCCCTCCAAAAGTACTGACATTACCTATTGGCCAACCCTTTCATATTTTATACCGACCATCAATATTTGAAGTACCTTGTTAATAAACCCCTTCATCATGGAAGAATTTGTCGATGGTTACTTCTGTTTCAAGAATTTGAGTTTGAAGTAGTGGTCCGACTAGGAAAGCTAAATGTCGGGCCCGACCACCTATCCCGTATCGAAACAGGGGAGGAACCGACCGGAGTCAATGATGACTTGTCGGATGCACATCTATTTCGCATAGAAGCAGTACCCGAAGAACTAGAAGAAATAGCTCAGTTCTTAGAGACAGGTCAAGCACCTGAAGGTCTGAACACCAAGAAGAAACAAATCTTAGCTATGAAGGCTGTACCCTACAGCCTCATCAATGGATTTTTGTACAAAATGGGGCTAGAAAACATTCTCAGACGTTATGTACTCGACCATGAGAGAGAACAAATCATGCATGAAGCACACTATGGACCTGCAGGAGGACATTTTCAAGCGGATACAACTGCAAGAAAAATCCAACAGTCGAGCTTATGGTGGCCGACAATCCACAAAGATTGCAAAAACTTTGTTAGTCGATGTGATAGATGTCAACGACTTGGACAACCTCTGCCGAGCACAGAAATGCCCTTGATATCTATAAACCCTAGCCTCACATTTGAACTTTGGGCTATAGAATTCATAGGACCTTTTCCTATCCCAGCCAAAAGATCAGGTGCAAGATATATTATCACGGCAGTGGAGTATTGTAAATTTGAGCATATAGATCTGTAGACAAACACACAACTCACAAAGAAGATCTCACAATTTACTCAGCCATTGAAGAATGAAACAGTGCAAAAGGCTTGCAGCTGTGAATGCTTTCATTAATCAAAAAAAGTAATCCAGATAATAATTACAATGATGTAAAATGGCTTCAATAGCCACAAGCAATTCGAATCCACATGAGGAAGTTCGAATTGATGACTCTACTTGACTGTAGGTAACCAAGACTTGTCTAAATCACAATTGGAGTTCTAAAACACAACCAACTGTTACATTTAGTATTAAATAATGGTTAACTGACTGTGGTAGGTGAGAAAAGCACCCCACATGTGTGCAATTAATTAAACCATTATTTAACTGAATGTAACTGACTCCTAACTTGGCTTAACTAGTCATCAACTGAAGTTAACTGACCTTGGTTGGTTTCGGCACTCCCAGTTGCTTCCTAAATTGTAGGAATTGATCTAGGAGACTCCTAAACTTATGCAATCAAGTGCAATAAGTGGCAGTGAGCCTCAATTAGTGTTCCCCACACTTTGGTAACTGAAACATGTGCCCCAATTAGGTTAAGTTTAACCAATGGTGCTAATGACTATAAATAGACTGGATGGACTCCCGATTTAGACATGACTCCCGATTTAGACATATGACCAAATTTGGACAAGGGAGGATTAATAATCCTAACAAGTATGTCACCAAATGGGTAGAAGCTGAACCCATCGATACATGTTCAAGTGAGGTAGCTGCTAAGTTCATCTACGAAAACATTATCACTAGATTTGGATGCCCACTCACATTGATTAGCGACCAAGGCTAACATTTTATCAACAAAACCATCAAAAATTTGACCGACCAGTTTCACATCGACCATCGACGAAGCACTGCATATCATCCTCAGTCGAACGGCGCGATTGAAGCATTCAACAAAACACTAACAAAAGGGTTAACCAAAATATGCAGTACCGACAAAGATGACTAGGATGAAAAAATTCCCATGGTTCTCTGGGCATATAGGATAGCATATAAATGGTCGACCGATCAAACCCCCTTCCAACTAGTCTACGGGCAAGAAGCAGTCGTCCCCCTACATTTTCGACAGCAGACACCTATTATTGCACAGATACTACATTTTTATGTCGAACAGGCAAGAAAGGACTGACTATTTCAACTCAGTAAGCTATAAGAACATAGAATCATGGATATCCATCATCAGGAAATTCACAAACAACAACAGAAATCCTGGCACGACCGTAACATCAAAAACAAAAACCTCTCGATCGGCGACCTTGCTTTACTTTATAACAGTCGAGTCAAAGGAAAACCCAAGAAATTGCACACAGAATGGATGGGACCATACGTTGTTGAAGAAATACACCCCAATGGCTCAGTCTGACTGAAGACCTTACAGGGCCTAGTATTTTGGAAGCTCGTGAATGGAGCCCGACTCAAACGTTACAGAAACTAAAGAAAAAAAAATTCAAATAACGACTTTAACCGTCAATCAAAACTCATAAAAAGATAGAAAAATTCCAAAAACAAAATAATATATCCAACCATGACAGAAACTCACTACTTCGACAACTGACATCACCACCATCGACCATATTCATCGACCAATCAGGCCGACCATTTTCACCAACGACACCGACCATCGACTTCAAAAGTCCCATCACGCATTGATGGCTTCGAGCGCCGAAACAGATCCTCCATTAAGTCGCACTCAAGTATTGCAGTTGGACTGTCAAGTCCGCCATTAATACACCCATTTCGACACTCAACCACACCCACGCCTATAAATAATGGACAGTCGAAGGTTCATTCACCACACCCATTACCCTCAGAGCACCTGCAATCTCAATCGACCAAATACCAAGAACCCTGTCAAAACCCCGACCAGTCCGACGCAATGGCACCCAAAATAACCAGAGCCGCCACCAAGGAAAAGGAGCGGCAAGCAGAGGACACCCCCTTGATCAGCCGCTTAAAGAACATAAAAAATGCAAAGGAACAGGAGGGCCCATTCCAGAAACTCTGGACAGAGATCCAAGAGTGGGCCTATGTCGACAACAGAATGACCCAGGCCGCTGAGAAAATTCGGAAGAGCTCCATCTTCAACTACCCTAACGCACCACTGATGGCAAGCTTCGGTGGGACGAAAGAAGCAGCTGTTAAATTCATTATCAGTCGTTACCACAACGACCGATTCTACTTCGACCAGCCGATTGACATCACTGGGGATGTTATCTCCAAGCTTACGGGTCTGTCCAACCAATGCAGCCCTGTACCTATTGGGATCAAAGACGGGTTAGTCCAAGAACTTATGGGCTCACCATCGGGAAATAACTCCAAAGGATTGATGATCAGCCAGATTGCGACAAGGACGCCACAGATCGTGGCTAAAATCATAGAAATCACCCTTACATTGGCTGGTCGAGGCAGCAACCTTAAACTAGAGATGTTGGAGGCCGTCGACACAATTGCAACCGATGGTCAGATCTACCAATGGGGAGATTATGTTGTCGACATGATCAAAACCATCTGCGAGAGATGCCAAGAGACAGGAGGTATGATCAAGTTCCCCTCTCTCATTCTCTGGATTGTTATCTACCATATTTGTCTGGAAGGTAGTCCAGTCTTCCGGGAGCCGACCAAGTTCCAAATGCACCGCTTTAAACCCTTTTCACAAAAAGGCACCCTGCATGAGCTGGCACAGGGGAAAATATTCTTGGAAAACTAGTTTCATCAGTTGAAGGTTCGCACGACGAGATGGAGGGTGCCCCAGAACATCCGACGAAATCTCCCTGCTGAGTCTCACATACAGTTAGAACTTGATCATACATCAGTATGGTACATGCGAGGCCAGGACCCCAAATCCCAGGACCTCGACTACTATTCGATGGTCGACCAGATTTTCTGAGAGTTGACCCGACAAGTGCAGATAAAGATACCAATTCCAGAGGCTGCCAAACAGGTCGACTTATCCATCATAGAGCCACTCACAGACCAGGAAAAAGAAGAAGACTACGATCTCAACTTATACATCAGCACATTTGTGTCGGAGGATACCCCAGCCGTTCCCACTAGTCGGGTACACATCACTGTCAAACCTCCGACTGCAAAGGTATTCAACCCCCAGCCGACAGAACAACAACAACCAACAGTACAACCACAGCAACAGACAACTCCTCCAGCTCCAGCAACCGTCGACCCCAATCAAGTACCGACAGGTGAAGTCGAAGGAGACGACCCAGAATATGCTTTATCCAGAGGCATTATTAAGAAGCTGGCTAAGGAGATAGCTATCGCCAGGAAAAAAAACAAGGCCCAAAAACTACAACAAGGTAGGGGTAAGCGCAATCTTATTCTGGTTGACTCGTCCAATGATGAGGAGGAACTAGCAGCCGCGGCCATCGAAATTGTCGAGGATGCCCGTGCAAATAAAGTATCAGTTGAAATTCAGTTTCAACGGTATCTGGACGCAGGAGCTCCGGAGGCTCAGCCAAAAAAAGCAAAAACGGCACCGACACCTGAAAATGTGGTTGACCTTGTGTTGACCCCTCCCCCCTATCCCCGACAACCATAGTCGAGGAGCAAGCACCAGTACAGCAGGCAGACAGTCCCCATGATGAATATCAATGCGCCATCCCGGAGGCACTCAGAGCCAAGGTCGACCAGGATGCTGAGCTTAAAGCTTTCTTCGCGACACTTCCTGCACTGTTTAAGTCGGCCCAGAAAATACAAACACAAGCTCCTCTCTATGCTATCAAACAGCCCTATGCAACTGTTACGACGACATTCACTCAAGACCAACAAGGTGATGTAATAGGAACATCAAAGTCTGTCACAGAGCCAATCAACACCGACGCCCAGGACGACCTACCCACTACACCTTCGGAAGCAGGTATCTCTTCCGACCAAAGTTCACAACACACTCCAGCCAACCCTTCGACCCCTGTCCATACCCCCACTCCGTCCCCAACACCACCATCATCACAACCTCCTTCACCACCACCACCACCGTCAAAATCCCCACCACCAGAATTACAGCCAAACCCATCACAGCCACCGTTATCTTCACAACCGGAAGTGGTCATACCACCTCCTCAAATAGAAAAACCCTCGACCTCCATTCCACCAACCATGGACCCAACCTCAACTACTGCAGATACCCAAGAGCAACAGACAGACAAACAACAGAAAAAGAAAGAGCAGCATAGAACATCTGGTCTCCAGATTAGCCTAAGGGATGCAAGTTCCTTGGACGACACAGAGTTCGGCCAACTCCTTAAAACTGTGGCCAAAGAGTCAAAGAAAAGGACAGATCTAAAAAATAAAGATCTTGTAGCCAAAAATGCAGAAGAAGTCGAGTTTCTTGGCAGATGCAGAGCTCTAGCACAGACCGTGATAACATGACCTATCGACGTCGACACAGATCGACCACTTGCAAGATCATATCAGCTCTTCGAGATGATGGTATCGACTGTCCAGACCCAGATGCAAGAGACTAAGGAAGAGCAAAAGGAGGAGACTGTTCGATTACTCCTGGCCCAGCACACTGCATTCGTAGAGGCATACAAGGTTCTACAGGATCATATGGAAGAATCAGTTTCCACTGAGGAAGTATTACGAGACTGGCCTACTCACTATGGGCAGGTCTATCAGTAGACAAGGAAGGCACGACAGGGCATTCAAGATTTGGAGGGCCGGAAGTCGACATAGACAGAACTGAGGCGGACCATTGAAGAACAAATTGTGATGGAGACCAACAAACTGCAGAAGCTAGAACGAGAGGCACATCAATGGGTTCAACAAGCCCTTCCCAATCTAGAGAAATTTGACATCATCTGCCCACAGATGAAACGACTCATCAATGCTGCAGAAGAGCAAAACAAATTGTTGGGTCCCAACATGGAGAACATTGCAGAAATGCCCATGTCCGAAAAGATGTCGATCCTTTCAAGTCTCACTACCTTAACAATCGATATCCATAAGGAATTGCAGAGTTGGACCAACTTTCAGCATCATCTTGCTATCACAGCTCCAACTATCGTCGAAGTCTGTGTCCAGAGGATACCGACCAACCGTCTGCACAGTCCACATCATGAGCAAGTATGATTGATTCGACAGAGTTTCAAATTTTGTACCTCCATGTTTCTTCGGGACCAAGAAACGTTTTGTTTGTGGGGGAGATGTAGAAGGAGCAAGTCGATGAAGTCGACTTGAACGAAGACCAACTTAGTCGATCAGCCGACTAAGTCGGTCGGCCAACTAAACTAGAAGATTAGTCGACTTAACTAACAGTCATGTCGGTTCATCGAACCGATAGGTAGTTATTTTGTAACTGTTTGTAACCTTTATATATTAGGCTGTTGAGCCAAGCAAGAACTCAGTTCAGTTCTCTTCCTTGTATGAACTCATTATAATAATATAATCTGTTTAATCCTATCTGTTCTTGTCTCTTCTCTCTGTTGATATTTATGTATGTTTTAGTATGTATTATTGGTAACCTTATGTGATCTGTGAGATTACAACACGAGGCTACTATGGCCATGGCCATGGTGGTTACGGTCATCAACCCTATGTGAACTAAAATTATCAGGGAGCTCCTCATAGACCTTCTCAACCTAGGCTCCCTTTTCTCGCAACATTAAATCTTCCTGACTTGTTGAGACTAACGAACGATCCAGTATCTTATAACCCTACTTGTCCGACTGTCCCTACGAAGCTTCCCTCATATATTCCCAAGTTCGAGGGAAAACCTGTAGAAATAATAGATCAATGCTATGTGCAATGATGCTAAGAAGAAGCACAGGAAATAGATCTTGCTACTACGAATTCTCACAAGCATACACAGGAAAGTAAGAGAGAAGAAAAGAGACTGAATCACATGAATGAAGAGATGAATATTGGTTTGTATCCTTCCATTGAATAATTATGAATAATAGAGTACATAAATAGTACATCCCTCATGGGGAAGTCGAATTGTATGGAAACAACTCATAAAGCTCAAAAAGGCTGACTTACCAAAATATAGCAAAACCCCATAGGTGGATAAAGCACTTGCTAAATCTATCAAGGACCTCACGAGTTGGAAAAAGCATGAGTGATTTGTCAAGGAGATGGAAGTAACATTCTAATCCTAGAAAATGGATAAAAACTATTGGAGGATGGGTTGGAAACAAAAGCACCCAGTTTCCTAGTTGACTAGCTTTTATCTTATCCATAGAAAAGCAAGATAAAGCAGAAAAAGTAGAAAAAGCAGAAAAAAGCAGAATCTGCTATAAGGTCCTGCATACTAATTCTAGATGAACCCAAAATCAGAAATAACTCATTCCTAGGATATAGATGGCATGCATTGAATTTAAGGTGCCACCTAATTAAGCTAGTGGGTGAATAATTAATCAAATAATGATTAATTATTTTATCCTAAGTTGTGAGCGGGTTTAATATATTCCAACAAAACCAGGAGAAGATATGAGTGAACATGTTACTACATTTCACCTATGGTGCTCTTCTAAATCCTTACATGATGATTCGATCCGTTTAAGGCTATTTCAAAGCACCCTCACTGGGCCTACCGTGAAATGGTACATAGAGCTACCTAGGGGGGCATTCGCTTTGTTTGATGACCTAGCTATGAATTTTCTCAACCACTTCTAGCTACCAGTGTGTTATGATGTTGGTACTAAACTCTTGTCAACATTTCGGCAGGATAAAGCCACGCATGTCTTGGACCATATCCAAGAGTGGCGTAGACGGAAGAGATTGATTGAAGCCTTCATACCGCTAGAATTTCTCCTTGAGTGGTTCCTTAAATCGTTACTACCTTATATAGAAAAGGATGTTTCTACATCCAGAGTTCATATTGAGGAACAAGCCATTTTTAGGGCACATGAATTGGACTTGATTTATCCTCAGTCCGGTTTGTTATATGAGATCATTCCTAATGCTCCGCGTTCTAGTTTCAACCCTAAGGTCAAACTTGGACCACATGCCGATGGAATTGTTGATTGTATGAGTACCAAACCTATGAATTCAGTTGTGAAAAAGGTCAATAAATTATCTATCAATGAATCTACCTCGGGACAAGCCACAGCTTCACCTTAACCCACCCAAATGGTGTGTTCTTGTGATACAATCGTCGGACCAGAAGGGTAACCAGCAACCCGAAAGGAATAAAAAGAAGGGTAAAAACAATCATAAGGGTGGGAATAAGAATGAAAATGCCAACTCTAATGACAAGAACACCCAAAATGCTGGGGGGGACAAACAACCTAAACGTAAGGTTAAGTTTCCTTGCAAGTTGTGTAAGGATGTTCACCTCACTCACTTGTGCCCTCGGATAGAAGAAGCCTCGAGATTCATAGCGCAGGACCTAGCTGTGCTAACCAACCCTTTACCTCATAATCAAAACATGAAATCAAGGACCCATGATAATTCTGGTGGGAATCAAGATCCGTCGGAGGCTTGTAGTGGTCATGGTTGCATCAATATGGTGCGTGCTACTAAGGTTGTGACTTGTGCGAAGGACTATGGTTCGTCACAACCAGACCTTGGAAAGGGACCTGCTCCACCTGAGAATCCTTTGCGTATTGAAAAACCTATGGATAAACCTGAAGTTTCTCCTCGCATTCCTAAGGGAGTCCTTAAGCGTTCAGGGCACAATCCTAATGTCTAAGTCACCGAGAACTATTTTGTTGTCAAGGATTTGGGCCACACTCCTTGTGCGATGTCTGCACTCGAAGTACTTCAGAGTTGTCCTTCGCAAAGGAAAGCTTTGCTTTTTGCTCTTGGTTTTAACAATGATAATTTTTCCTCTGTAATCAAATTTGAAACCACGGGACTTTAGCCTTGCTTGCCTTACTATGTGTCTCTCTTGATTCACGTAGAATGTCTTAACATGACCATCAAACGCACTGTGATTGACGAAGGCGCTACTGCTTCCATGATGTCTTTGGCATGTTGGAAGGGTTTAGGTTCCCCCGAGTCGTCTAAATCCACTACCATGTTGACTTCTTTTGATGGAAGATCGTTTTGACCGCATGACATTCTTCCTTCTCTTAAGGTTTGTTTGGGACGGAAGACCGTTGTGATAGAGGTCGAGGTGGTTGATGTGCCCCTTGACTACAATTTGTTGTTGGGAAGGAATTGGATGTATAGTATGCAAGCCATAGATTCTTCTCTATTTCGAGTTGTATGGTTTCTGTTTAATGGGAATATAGTTATGATTGATCAAACGTCATTCAAGAATCCACCTGTTACTACATCTTCAGGAGCTTCTATCCCAATTGTCCAGCACTCTCAGCCGGTAACTGGGAGTGTGGGTGTTGGCATGTATCCATCCCTTATGGGAAGCTTTAGCTGTCCTGCACCTGTCTTTATGATAGGGTCTAGTTTCGGTGAGGCTTCATCATCTATGAGATCAGTGTATTTTTGCACAAACCATATGGAGGATCCTTGGATTCTTACTACACTGAATCCTTCATGTGAACCCATCGAAACGGACGTGCCGTTTCCTACAACTATGATAGCATATCAAGCTAATATTGGATCTATGGCAGAGCCTAGTCCTTCCTCTTCATGGATGGAGGAAGAGGACCCTTATATGCTGCCTACATGGGCAGTGAAGTCTTCTCACACACATGACTACCTTGATAGTTTTTTTCCTTCAGATGAGGCTATTATTGAGGCTATGTCTAGGGTTGAGCCACCTTGGGAAGAGTTGCATCATAAATCTTATTTTCTTCCTGAGCTTGACCGTTTGGAGTGTGAATACTATAGGGATATTCTTAGTGAGAGAATTGGTAGTCCCATGGTTCCGTTAAGCTCTCCTAGTTTGATGGTTGATGGAAACATGGAAAATATATCTCCTACCATTCCTATCAATATCTCTCACGATCCTGGTAAGATTGAGAATGTCTGTATTGGGGCAGAATGTTCCCATGCTAATATTCAAGAGTATACCGAGCTATTCAAATAATTTCGTGATGTATTTGCTTGCTCATATGAAGAAATGCCAGATATTGACCCTCACATTGTTGAACATGAGATTAAGACTTATCCCATTGCTAAGCATGTACGAGAATGTTTGTGTGCGGTGAATCCTAGGAAAGCACCCGCGATTATGGCTGAGATAGAAAAGCTGTTGAATGTCGGTTTCATCTATCGCATTCCCTTGACGGAGTGGGTTTCAAACCCCATTCCAGTTGATAAGAAGTAGGGAATGATCCGCATATGCACTGATTTCCGTGACTTGAATCGTGCATGTACTAAAGATAATTTTCCCATGCCATTTATCGATCATATTTTGGATGAGTGTGTGGGAAGCGAGGTATTTTCTTTTATAGATGGATTTTCTGGATACAATCAGATACAGATAAAACTTGAGGACCAACATAAGACTGATTTCATTTGTCCTTAGGGTACCTTTGCATATCGGAAGATGCCCTTCGGCCTTAAAAATGTCGGAGCCACTTTTCAGCGGACTATGACCTTGATTTTCCATGACCTCAAATTGATTATTGAAGTCTTTTTGGATGACCTTGCTACTCATTCTCATATCAGAATGCGTCATTCCTACCATTTGAGATTAGTGTTCGAAAGGTGCCGCCATTATTTGGTCAGGTTAAATCCTCACAAGTGCATCTTTTGCGTGAAGTCTGGTCGCTTATTAGGGTTCATTGTCTCCAAATAGGGTATAAGAGTTGACCCTTTAAAGGTTGAGGCAATACCTCAATTGTCTCCCCTGAAAAACATTAGAGATATTCAATGTTTGCAAGGCATGGAAAACTTCTTATGGATATTCGTTGTGAATTTTGCCAATTTAACTAGAGGATTTATGTTTCTTTTGAAGAAGGACACTACCTTTTGCTGGGATGAGTGAGCCCAGGAGTCCTTTGATGCGCTTAAGCGAGCCTTAGCATCAGCCCCAGTGATTAGTCCACCTGACTATAGCCGTGACTTTCTACTTTATGTGGCCACATCTATGGGGACGATTGGTATGGTTTTGGTTCAAGAGGATGAGGAGCTCCATGAGCATGTCATATATTATCTGAGCCAAAACCTTATAGATGCAGAGATCCATTATTCCCATGTGGAGAAGCTTTCCTTAGCTACCATTCATGCGGTTCAAAGATTGAGACACTATATTCGTCTTCGCCAAACCTTGGTAATTTCCCATGTCAATCCATTTCAGTTTGTCCTCACTAGAAGAATGATAGGGGTAAAGTATAATAAGTGGATTGTCATCCTGCAAGAATTCGATCTCGAGTTTGTTTCAGCAAAATCGAAGAAAGCGTTGATTTTTGCAGAGCTTATATCTCATTTCCCAAGCGAGGAAGAGGAGGAGGCTTGTGAAGATACGTTTGTTGAAGAGAACATCTTCTTGATCTCAACTTTGGATCCATGGTATGGAGACATTATCATATATTTACAAACATTGAAGGTCCCTACTCAACTTTCACGAGATGAACGATGACGATTACGTCACGTTTCTAACAATTACCTCGTAGTGGATAACACATTGTACCGTTGTGGGGTATATTCCATTTTACATCATTGTTTAACTCATGAGGAGGCTGAGCTTGTGTTGAATGATTGCCATGAAGGGGTGTGTGGTGGTCATTTATCTGGGATTTCTACAGCCCAAAAAATCTTGAGAGTGGGTTATTTCTGGCTGTCGATCTTTAAATATTGTGTTAATGCGGTCAAGAAGTTCCACCCTTATGAGGTTTTCACATGTAATATGCACTCACATCCTGCCCTGTTACATCCAATTATCACCATCGGTCCCTTCATTAAGTGGGGGCTTGATTTCATGGATTGCAACCTAGCTTCAGCTAGGGGGCATCATCATATTATTGTGGCTATTGACTACTTCAAAAAATGGGATGAGGCTATGCCTACAGTTAAATCTGATGGTGAGACAGCTACACACTTTGTATTCAACCAGATTATTACTCCATTTAGTATTCTGAAAGAGCTTGTCACTAACCATGGCAAGCACTTTCAAAATCATATGATGGAATAGTTGGCCTCGAAGTTAGGGTATAAGCAGAAGCATTCTTCTTCTTATTACCCTCAAGCGAATGGACAAGTTGAAGCAGTGAACAAATCACTCAAGTCTATTCTCCAACGAATCATTACACAAAGCAAGACCAGTTGGCATATTATGTTATTTCCTGCTTTGTGGGCTTATAGGGCTGCGGTTAACACTTCCACCGGTTTTTCTCCATATCAGCTTGTACATGGAGTGGATTCTGTATTGCCGATTAAGTGTGAGATCCCTTCGTTGAAGCTAGCCATAGAGCTCTTACCGGACACTTCTCCATTGGAGGAACGTTTGGTCCATTTAGAGCAGCTTGATGAGTAGTGTCGAGATGCTTTAGTGGCTCTAGAAGTGAATAAGCATCGTGTTAAGGTCCAGTACGATAAATCTGTTCGTCCAAGGAGGCTTAGTGAAGGAGATTTGGTCCTTTTGTGGGATCAAGCTAAAGAACCCTTAGGGGCAGGAAAATTCAACCCCATGTGGCATGGTCCTTACGTGGTTAAATGTGTGTTAGAGAAGGGCACCTATGAGCTAGTAGATTACGAGGGGATGGCCTTAGCGGAGATTAGAAATGGGGTCTATCTTAAAAAGTACTATGCATGATTTTCAGCCAGGGGTGACTATTGTATATTATTGTACAACATTTTTGCATAGTTAGGTATTTCTTATGGTGATTGGGTTTGTTGATTAGCTTCCGTTTCTTATGGAAGATGTCAAGGGATTCTTCCATCTATATAGGATTCATAGATGGTGCAAGCCATCACAATCAACACTCAGCGTCTGCTGCTTGAGTGATTTATACTCCTACAGGTCAGGTATTGTCTTCAAGAGGCGTATGTTTACATCCCTCTTCAAACAATGTTGCTGAATATAGTGTCGTTACCGAGCTTCTACTAGATGCCATTTTACATGGTGTTCTCTCTCTTGAGGTACGTCTTGATTCGAAGTTAGTTGTGTCACAACTTAATGGCTTGTATCATGTTATAGCTCCAACATTATTATGGAGATTCTTACGTGTGAGATTGTTAGAACGAAAATTTGAAAACATAACATACATACATGTTCCAAGAATTTATAATCAAGTTGCTAACTCATATGTTAACTATGTGTTAGATTGCCATTTGTTTCATAGACAATAAGCTCATCACAAACATACATTTTTAAACATGTAAATAAATAAACCGATCATCATAAAATTTCTTCATTAAAACATCCAAAATGTGGTAATACATAGTGTCATAATACAAAAATGGGGCTCTCGAGCCACCAAAATATAAATACATGGTAGTAAAAAATGTATCACTCCCAGGTATCTAAGCTTGGGGAGGAGGAGGGGGGTTCTGATCGTGGAATGTCACCACGGCTCTATCTAGCTGTCTAAATAACTGCACCCATGCTCATGGCACACCCACCACCTGAAGCTGCATGGCCTCAGGCAGGTCCTTGACTTGCACCATGGGTACCCTGTGTGTCAGCCTCATAAAGTTGGTATGAATACTTTGGAGCATTTGCTCTGCATCCACACCCATAATGTCATCTCCTCTTCCCCTCTGCCTATGGTGAGGGAAGCCTTTAGGCCGCCATGGTCCTACATCTGCATATATATGATAGGATGTCACTATGTGTTGTCACACAAAAACATGTCTTTTTGATTCCATATATCAAAAAACACAAAAAAATTAAATAACTCAAAAATTTTAAAAAGAGGGTTGAGATTCGTTACCAATGTCACTGTATGTTGATCCTGGTGGTAATGGCATGTCGAGGTCTCCCCAGAAATATATCCCCGCATAGGGGTAATCATTGATGGAAACTGTCTACCATCGCCACCATGGAAAGAAATCAGATGGATAGGGGATGGACACCCTACCTCCACCCAGTCTGTGCATCACATCTTCCCAACATCGTTGGGCTGAATATCGAACCCCGTGAAGAGGAACGTCAACTCTAGGGTTCATTCCCGAAACACTCTCAAAGAAAAATGTGCTCAGTATGCTACTGAAATCAAAGTTTCATACACTGCCCATCTTCCACTCACTAAGATGGTGTTTCATGTTTCCCAGTAGTGCAGTGCTCGAATTGTACACAATGGATCTCATGCACTCCACTGCATAGAACATCAGAGGCCGTGAGGCCTGGTGGAGTGAAGCTATCCCTACTATCCTGCCCAATGTCAGTAGTATGGCCTTTAGGCCTAGCACCTGTATGGAGTTAGTTGGGATCTGAATCTCAACCTTCTCCGTGTCCTGATAATGATACATGGTTATGTACTCATCAATGGTGAGGCCACCTCCAAGCCCACGAGATCGTAGGTTCACCACTTCCCCCCGTCGGGAAAGTCCAGTAATAAAGTATATGTCCTCCACTTCTATGGTGAGGGACATCCCATCGGTCTGGAAAGACTCTGAGTCAAGATCCCAGTAGTCTACTAGCATCTGCAGCAGTCTTGGTTTGTCTCTTAAGCCACCAAGACACCAAAATTTGTAGAGCCCGCATGCACAAAGAGCCTGTTCTGCCATTAGATCACCATGTACTACTTCTTCTACATCCCCGTGCTCATGTTCTCTCCATTCTAGAACCATCCTGCATGTTTAAATCAAGTTTGGGTCATTAAAAATCCTTTAAAAACTTGATCGCGGCCGCATACGTGACTATTTCCTAAACAACCGCGTATGTACACAACTTTGAGGGTTTTTTCCGCATATATCTAGCCCTATAAATGGAAAAATCCTTGATTTCCACGTGGGCCATGGCACACACTTTAGGGTGGACTAGAAATCCAAATTGACCATGGAAAATTCAAAATTTTACATGAAAATGAAAGAGCACGGCATGGGAAATTACCTGGAAAAAACGGTGGCAGATTCTATCGGCTAGATCTCCTGAAATTCGTGTTTGAAGTTCTGAGCTCAATTGGGTAAAAATTTCAAATGTTATATAATGTTTTGAATTTTTTACTATTTATAGAATTTTTCAAATTTTTGAAAATTTTTACCCCCTTTTTTATAGTTTGGACCATTTCTAATCCTTTTGGACCATTGTTTGACTAATATATGATGTAAGAGACCATTTTGAGCATCGTTTCGACCATTGTTTTGACCCATTCATGCCGATTTCAGGTATCATGTTTAAACTGGCATATAGGTTAGGTTTCACCACCGTTTGCATTTTGCATGACCTTATGACCATTTCATCATAACCGTAGGTATGAACCTTTTCTATCTTGTCACGGAACCTTCTTGTTGTTTTAGAAGTGGCATGATTTGAATGGTAGAGCTTGACCTTACATGGGTACCCTAGTTAGCTCCTTATTTGCATTTGGTGCCCATTCTGACAATTTTTTTTTTTAGGGTGTGGGAGTCTATTGTATAGTATTGCCAAGACATTTTGCACGAGCCTCATACTCCTCTTGATATTTTGCTGGCCTATTTCCCTGGGACTTCCTTATGTCAAGTTGTAATTGCATTATCATGAGCTTTTCCTACTTATTGAGACTTATGCCGGCTTCCCTGACTTTGAGTATCAGCCATATAGCCCGAGCTTGTTTGTTCTAGTTATGTACCTGAAAAACATTATCGGGACAGTTTTGACAAACGTTCCTCTTGGCACGCCTCGGTTCCTTTGGAGCTTGTGCATAGTGACTTGTGTGGTCCTCTTCCATCTACATCCTTTTCTGGTTTCAAATATTTCTTAACTTTCATTGATGACTACTCCAGATGCACTTGGGTTTACTTCCTAAAACTTAAGAGCAAAGTATTTAACATGTTCTTGGCCTACAAGGCCCTTGTTGAAAAACAATCTCATCATCAAATTATTAAGTTAAGATCTGACAATGGAGAAGAATATGTTAACAACAAGTTCACTACTTTTTGCACTGAACAAGGAATGCAACAACAGCACACTATTCCATATACACCACAACAAAATGGTGTAGCTAAACGGAAGAACCGCACTTTAAAAGAAATGGCTAATTGTATGATCCAATCTAAGGGACTAAGTCTTAAATATTGGGATGAGGCCATAAATTGTGCAAATTACATAGTTAATCGCACACCCACTAAAGTTTCACAAGGTATAACACCGGAAGAAGCATGGAATAAAATTAAACCTGATCTAAGTCACTTTCGTGTGTTTGGTTGTGAAGCATGGGCTCACATTTCGGATGAAAAATGGAAAGCATTGCAGCCTAAAAGTGAAAAGTGCATATTTGTTGGATATTCTGAAGATGTAAAATGTTATAGAATTCTTCAGCCCCATTCACATGATATAATCATTAGAAGATATGTTAGATTTGATGAAAATATCTTGGCCTATGAGCCTAACTTTGTGGGTGTTCCATCTTTGGCCTGCGAGCCTGATTTGGCGATTGTGCCTTCTTCTTCTTCTTCCAACTTCCTTGACAGGTTTCCAACTCTAGTTTCTGATGATGACAGTGAGAATGAAAAACCACCTCCGCCTGCTCATGTTCATCCAATTGCACCAGCACCAATACTTCCTCGATGGGTCCGTTCAACATGTGAAGCAGCAGGTGATCCTAGAGATCAACGTCGAACACGTTCTTAGTTTCAGTGAGCCTATTCTCTTTTGGCTCAAGTTTTCGAGAATCATGATCCAGAAAATTTTGCAGAAGCTTCAAGAAATCCATATTGGGATGCAGCTATGGAAGAAGAATATCGTTCCTTAATGGCAAACAATACTTGGGATCTTGTTCCTCTTCCAAAAGGAAGAAAACTTGTCAGATGTAAATGGATCTACAGAACTAAGTATGCATCAGATGGAAGTGTTGAAAGACTTAAGGCAAGGTTAGTTGCCAAAGGTTTTTCCCAAGTTGAAGGGATTGACTACAATGAAACCTTTTCTCCTGTTGCAAAAATGAATTCCATTCACCTTGTTCTTTCCCTTCCAACCTTACATAACTGGGAATTCCATCAAATGGATGTCAAGTCTGCCTTTTTGCATGGTGATTTACAGGAGGAAATTTACATGGAACAACCTCTTGGATATGTTCAGGATAACTCTAGCCTTGTCTGTCTCCTTAATAAATCCTTATATGGCATTAAGAAAGCTGCTAGAGCTTGGTATGCCAAAATGGATAGCTTTCTCCTTGACATTGTTTTTTCTAGATGCCATTATGACCCCAATGTCTATACCAAGAAAGTACGAAACCATCTCATCATACTTGTCCTTTGTGTTGATGATCTTATCCTTACTAGTAGTGACCCTAAACTTATAAGCCATGTGAAATCCATTCTTAAGCAAAATTTTGAAATGTCATACTTAGGACATTTGCATTATTTTCTTGGTCTCCAAGTCTTGCAAACCAAAGAAGGAATCTTTCTTTCATAATCTAAGTATGCTTGTGACCTACTTCGTTGCTTCCACATGGAATATTGTAAGCCAGCCCCTTCTCCCTTCCAGTCTAGAGTCAAACTTTCTGCCACTTGTACTTCCCCTGAAGTAGATGCCACCTTGTATCATCAGCTTGTTGGTAGTCTTTTATACTTGACTCATTCCCGTCCTGAACTTTCCTTTGTCGTTGGTCATGTTTCCCGTTATATGCAAACTTGTTAGATGGAATATTTCACCTCCTACAGACAGCAAGGTGTTCCACTGGTCTGAATGGTTCAGATCTAGAACAAATAGAGGATAGAGGTTGAAGACTCTCACTAGACGCTGTAGATATATGGAATACAAGGCTTTGATATTCCACCTGTGTACTTGGAATCAAGCTTAACATGAAATAGATCAAAGCAACCAGAATATGATCTACTAATCTATGCTAGTGACTAAGGAATCTAGCAACATATATACGGAATCACAACAACAACAACATATGTGTGACAAAAATAAACTTGCATTAAAGAATATGAAGAAGTTTACAACCAATCCTTAGGGTTGACATGCATCTCCATGAAACCAGACATTCTCATCCCCAAAAGCTCTGAATCTAGCTCTCTATGCTCTCTCCAAATGATCTTGGGTCAATGGTCAATCCAACAGCATAACAATACCTCCAATGTTCTCTCCTCAACCATGGCTATAAGCTCTTATTTATAGGGCTTTAATGGATAGAGTAGGTTGAGAAATTAGTGGGTGAGGTGGCTTCTAAGATCCTAGGATGAGGGATCTCAAGCTCAACCAACCCACAGCAGTAGGGATAAGGCAGGACACGAGGCTTATCATCTAGAAGCCTCGAGAAACTTGTATTTTTCCCTTTTTACCTAGGGTACCGCATTTCTCCTTCTACGACAGAGTGGTTCTAGTAATAACCGCTTATGGACCAAGGACAATAAGTGGTGGTACTGCTTATGGGCAACAGATGATGGGTGGTGTGAACAAGGGAACCGCTCCTGGATAAAGGGGCATGCACGGTGCTGGGAATTTGTATGAAAGATTGATGAAAAACCATTTAGTTTCCACTCCAGAAGCTGGGATTCAGGGCAAGTAGGTATGTCAAATGTCTTATCACATGATGGTGACAGGATTTTGGTATAACAGGATGCCCCCAAAGCATGAGTCTTAGAGGGATACAATAAATTAGAGCTTTGAGAACAAGTCATTTCCAAGAGATGAAAATGTCGGCTCGATCGGAGCATGTTGTTAAGTAGGCATCTGTAGTACATCAGTATGTTGACTCATAGACACAAGTAATCAAACTCATAGCTGCAGACCAATACAAGGCAGATACATGAGAGGAACAAACAAGCATGGCTACTAGAATACAGCATAGATTCATGTGATAGAGGACTCAAACTTGGACATAGCTACCAGACATACAACGTAGATCTATGTAATACAAATGCAAATTTGAGCATAGCCACGACCATACAAATGTGGATCCATGTTAGATATACAAAAATCCATCGCAACCTAGGGAAAAAGCAATGAGCGCTTTTAAACAAATACCCAAGGTCTTCATCTCATCTTCCACAAAGTATGATTCTATCCATGTGATTACAATGATTTGAAGTCGAACATGGTAGAAACCACTTGATTACCGGTCAATGATGTGAACCATTAACATGTGCAAGGGAGATCACCATTAATGTCAATGATTCCCAAGGTACCTTAGTACAATCTACTAAGTGCGAATAGATGTCCTGATGTCGAACACCTAGTCGATTCTATCGATCAAAGGTCAATGATGTGAACCTATGTCGAGAGCGAGAGAAACTGTCATTAACGCATACAGATCTCAAGGTACTAAATATTGTTTCTAAGACTATTTCCTGGATAATGAGCTGATGTCGACGAGAATAGTCTTGTCGAAGGAGGGGCATGATGAGTCCCACATCGATGACACAAAACTCGGAACATAGTTCTGGAATGATGTGAATGTAGTAACCATATGACTGACTCAAAGATACCGACACAAAGATTGTGTAGACTACAGAGGTAAAACTTCTTCAAATTATCCTTAGACATTGGGCAGCACGACAAAATGACTTAGTAGCATGACTAGATAGGACAGACACACAATGCAATAGTGGACAATGCATTCTTTTGAAAGACTCAAAGGATTGACATGACTCATGAAAGTGGATCGTCATGGAGATCAACTGAATACCCAATTGACTGACATGATTGTGCAGACAAGTTCCATGTTCAAAGGTAACGATAAACAACTGCCATTATTTAAAAACTGATTACCTTCCCATTTCCCCCATCATGATTGATAAGTGTCTCTTTTCGGTTTTACGAGTTCAAAGAGGGTAACAAACACTCGATATAGCTTGTCTAAAGACAAGTCCAGTCTCATATGTTTTATGAACCTAAGAGAGGAGGGGTTCATTCCCAAAACGGGTCTCTCAATGTTTAATTTAACGAGTCCACCGAAAGAAAACTCGGTATCGTTCATGTTTAGAGAGCCTGAACGAATATGAAAGAAGACTCCAAAGGGGTCCTTTTTTGTATGATTTAGTCTCTAAGGTCCGAAAAAGTGTAAAATCATACTTTAGAGAACTCTTCCAGTCATGATTGGCTGGAGTGATCCTTTTTCGTAAATAGTCTGATTTGAACTGAAAAAGAGATAACCTACCGTCGTACGGACGACTCTTCAAATACTTTAATGAGTGTGAAGAAGACAAGATCACTCGACGGTCGTATTTAGGGATCCTGAAAAGGGTTTAAAGAGAACTCCATGAGGTTTCTTTGCACAATGTCATATTTTACGATCTTGGAAAGAAACGAAAATGGACTCGATGACTTTTTCATATTTAAGGAGCCTGAAAAAGAGGTGAAAAGAGGACTCCATGATGCTTCTTTACACAATGTTGTATTTTACGAGCCTGGAAAGAAACTTGAAATGGACTGGAAACTTTGATACTAGATTTTTACCGAGCGTGACAAAGTGTCATGATAAATGCTCGATGACCTTTTTCGTTTTGTGAAAGTATGAAAAAGCCATAAACAGACTTTCCAAAGCTTCTTACTAAAGTTCTCTTATCCTGCAGATGACTCAGAAACAAGTGTTAAATGCATTTAAGACCAACATTAAGGGATTACGACAAAT